>JAXIVH010000133.1:260752-263252 GCA_036785325.1 Urophycis tenuis
ATGGTGCAAGAATGAGCTTGTTATTAGTTAGCAGTCGGTAATTAAAATTATTTGATTTGGTTTGTTATGTCGCAATAACGTCGCTGGTTATTAAGTTGAGGTGCAGAGGCTGATGCTGGTGCTGGTTATGTGGTTGTTGTTGTTGTTGTTGTTGTTAGTGCAGATGTTGGCACCAGTTCTCTGGTTATTGTTGTTGGTGCAGATATCAGTTCTCTGGTTATTGTTGTTGGTGCAGATATCAGTTCTCTGGTTATTGTTAGTGCAGATGCTGGTACCAGTTCTCTGGTTATTGTTAGTGCAAATGCTGGTACCAGTTCCCTGGTTATTGTTGTTAGTGCAGATGCTGGTACCAGTAATCTGGTTCTTGTTAGTGCAGATGCTGGTACCAGTAATCTGGTTCTTGTTAGTGCAGATGCTGGTCCCAATACTCTGGTATCACAGGCTTCACACTTGCAGGGGTCTTTGTTACCTCTCTGCATTGTTCCTGCGGAGCCTGTCTGTGTCAGACATGCAATAAACGAGGAGTTGAGTGGTGACACATCAGTGAATCACGTCGTTGACAAACGGGAACATGAGTCAACCATCATCTCCTGTTTCTTCCCTTGTCTCATTATCTCCCTCTCAACTCTCTCCCTCTCCGCTCTCTCTTTCTCTCTCATCTCTATCTCTATCACTCTCTCTCTCTCTCTCTCTCTCTCTCTCTCTCTCTCTCTCTCTCTCTCTCTCTCTCTCTCTCTCTCTCTCTCTCTCCTCTCTCTCTCTCTCTCTCTCTCTCTCTCTCTCTCATAGTTTGGGGAAATTAAACATTTGTCTGTCCAGATTATCAAATGAATAATTTAGTTTTGCTCGGCTGTACAAAGCATGCACACTCACAACAAGGCTGGCTTTGTTTACTGGCGACTTGTGGTCGGCATTGTTTATGACAGATTTTATCAGTAAATTGATTAATCAGAAACAGAATTGCTAGGTTGAGTTATTAGAAAAGTGAAAACAATGATTACAAATAACCCGAACTAAATCCATTTCACTTTTCATGACATGTCCGTAGTAAGTAACGAAATAACATTTGTCCATTCAATCTTTTCATAGAAAACACAACACTATGCACACAGATCATATCATCCCATATCATATCCAGACACATCATAACTACATACAAGGACAACGTATCTGCACACCTCGACACAGTGACGTACATGTGTCTGCTAACCTGTGGTTTGCGAGTGCATTCTGGACGACCCCGCCTCATTGGCTCTCTATTTCTGGCTGGGATCATCAGGTGGCCACAGGGACCAGGCCGGTGGGTTTTGTACCTGTCGCCGTCTGACCCCATTGTGCCTGCCGAGAATGATAGAGTGAGCATCCATCTGACTTTGTTTCAATGACGCCCGGCACACGCACACAAACACACACACACACACACACACACATACACTCTGTTCCTATGACGATCGCCGTTGGATGCAGACCAAGAGGCTTGAAGGGGACGGTGGTGTGACATCACCGCCAGCCAGCGTGTTGATTGCGTCCTCCTGTCCGATATGTAAAATGACGTGGCCGATGCAAGACAGAAGGAGCCGGGGGCGTACATTTACATTCATATTGAGTAACTGTCAACACGTGCGATCGATAGCGCCGCAAATACAGAAGAAAAAGCTACACAAGCTAGATTATTGAAAAAAAAAAAAAACTACAAAACTACAACACCCAGACAGAATGCAGAGTAGGAACCCCCAACAAGAGCGCTTTTGTTTTTGGGGAAGGATATGGGGACATTTTAGCCTGTGATGCCGTGATCGTTGTCACGGCGATCTGTGCAGAGATTCCACTAAATGGTCGCTTGCCTGTTGCTGTGTTGAGCTGAGCGGGTATATGCATCTCCTACAGAATGATGTCAGGGTTGAAGTGTGCAGGTGGATGTTAAACTCTTATCACTGTATGATATGACCGCGATACAGCATTTATACCAGATCGATACATTCAGGGATTCTTCTATCCAAAGCGCCTTTCAATACCCCGACTGCGTACATTGCGGGCCCAAACCCCTAATGTGTACTGTACCCCTAAGTTGATTTCACACATGTCATGTACATTACGTTGGCTACTGTCTAGGAGTGGCAGGGCAGCCTAGAAAGCCTGGGATCCATTCCACACCCGCAAGTGGACGTTAAAACTGAAACCAGGTCTCCTCTATATAGATTTCTGCCTGTCATTCCTCCCTTTTGAGAATCTCTCTCTCTCTCTCTCTCTCTCTCTCTCTCTCTCTCTCTCTCTCTCTCTCTCTCTCTCTCTCTCTCTCTCTCTCTCTCTCTTCTCTCTCTCTCTCTCTCTCTCTCTCTCTCTCTCTCTCTCTCTCCTCTCTCCTTCTCTCTCTCTCTCTCTCTCTCTCTCTCTCTCTCTCTCCCTCCCTCCTCTCTGTTGCCCACTCATCCACTCATCCACTCACCCACCCACCCACCCACCCACGGATATATATAGATTGTCATTCTTTGTAAAAAGA
>JAXIVH010000133.1:268252-270752 GCA_036785325.1 Urophycis tenuis
GGGAGAGGGGAGCCAGGAAGTCCGTCTCGGGGATATCGGTGCACCCGGGGCCGGGAGCCAATCAGAGGTGAGTCCGGTTGAGTGAGGTGACTCGTCTTTACTCGGGAGAGACTTGTTGTTGTTGTTGTTGTTGTTGTTGTTGTTGTTAGAGATAATGTGAGAGAAAGAAAGAGAAATGTGTGTTAAATAGAATCCTGAAAGGATTTGGAAAAGTCTTATAAAAAAATAATAATACAATAATAAAAGTACCACTATTTGTAATACTTTAAGCGTTATGAGACTCGCATTTCGTGTTTGTATTATTGTATTATTCTTATTATTTTAATATTTGTCTTATTTGTATTAGTTGTATTTTTATCACTGTGTTCTTACAGTGTACGTGATATTGTTCTGTGTGATGTGATTTTATCCACCAAGGACAAAAACCCAATCTGCCAACAATACCTACTAACCATTACTACTACAATGACTTCCTTGAAATTGCTATTGGAACACGTTCATGTCTAAATTATAATATAATAGCATCCCTCGCTGTGGTAATATAACAGTATTACTACAGCGCGTAATACAACCCGGGGCTCATGTGCAGCTCAAGTCGAACACACTAACGCGGGGAAAAAACTAACAAAAAATTCACGGCGAGACACTTTCCGCGTTCCGAGTGACGGTGGTCACACACACTGACGCAGGAGGACGTTTGAGCGTTCACAACTCTCCACACGTTCCCTGGGCATCGTTTGGACCTCTCCACCCAGCACGCCTCTCCACCCCCCCCACCCCCCCGAGGTCTGCGTAGCCTCCCCCCCAACACCAGACCGCTCAGCGTGGTACAACAGGCAGCGGGGGGTTTGGACGCCGTCCACCGCGGCTAACCTGTCCGCCCTTCATCATTAGCGGTCTCCGCGCCGCCCACCTGTACGCGGTCGGGAAACCTTTGAGTGTTTCAGCGTGTCGGTGCAGGTCACACACACCGCGGTGGGGGGGGGAGACGAAAGCTCGGCGACGCACTAGAAACACTAGAGAGAGGCTGCTGCTGCTGAACACGGCGGTAATGAGGCGGCTGCGGGATAATGGAGGACAGTTGTTAGACGAGGCAGGTAGAGAGGGGGGGGGGGGGGGAGGGAGAGAGAGAGAGAGCGAGAGACACTCACACACCGAAAGCAATTTGCTCTTCGGTAATTCAGTCTCTCTCTGTCTGAAGCCCCCCCGCCGCTCACGTTGGATCGCGGTCAACAGAAGGAGTGTGTATGTAGGGGGTCCGCCGCCTCACCGTGGACAGCCTCAGGGCAGCCGGTCCCCATCACACCATCACCAGAGCCGGGTTGAGTCCGCGGTCCGCGCTCTCACTCACCATAAGTCACCCGCAGCTAGTGATGCTGCCGGGGGGGAGGGGGGGGTCAGCACCCGATCTGGAAGGCTTTTATAGAGCGCAATGCTGTCATTGGGACGGCGTGTGTTTGACAGGCTGGCGGCATGATGGACGCGGGGCCGTGAAATCACCTTGGTTACGGCTGACGGTGATGTGGTGTCTCTGGGGGCTGTCCAGGATACACACACACGCACACACGCACACATGCACACACACACACACACACGCGCGCACACACACACACGCACACACACGCGCACACACACACACACACACACACACACACGCACACACACACACACACACACGCACGCACACACACACACACACACGCACAAACCCAGCTTAGTGTTTTAAGCGACTGTGTTTTGTTCGAAAGGCCAAGTCGATGGTGCCGGATGGGGGCGGCGGGGGGGGGTGGGTGCGTGGCGAAGGGGGGTCTAATGGTCACGCTGAGCAATGCATCGCGTGCCAAGCTAATTCGGTTCTGAGTCCTGATTGCCGTTATTCACATCAAACCTCCAACAAGTGGGATCCGGGGGGTTGAGGTTCCATCCAGCGTTATTCCTACCCCCCCCTCCCCATCAGCACCGCCTCCGCAAAGCACCGCCCACCTCCACCCCCACCTGCTTCCTGTTACATAACTGGCCTGTGGGGGCTCACCGAGGGGAGAGTGAGAGAGTGAGAGAGAGAGGTAGGGAGAGAGAGAGAGAGAGAGAGAGAGGATGATGTATTGGTTTCCTTTCTCCTCCCTTCCCCTCTCTTCTGCGTTAGCGGAGCGTTCTGCGGACCTCTCGGTGTTTACGTCTTGCGGTGGTGTTGCCTTGGGTAGTTTCCATGGCAACACCAGGCCGGCCGCGCGGGTTCCTCCTCCTCCTCCTCTTCCTCCTCTTCCTCCTCTTCCTCCTCCTCCTCCTCCACCTCCTGGTGTTTGGCAGCGAGAGACGCTTTTTTCCCGCCACTGTGTCTCCCCCTCTCGGGAGTTAGGGGGGGGAGGGTGGGGGAGGGAGGAGGGGAGGACAGTCAGTGGCGTCTGTGGTTTGAGCGGAGTGTCATCCTGTGTTTTATTATTTAGGCCTTCGTTTGTCTGCTGGTTTTGGTCTTTTAGTTTTTGGGGAGAAATCAGTGTGA
>JAXIVH010000133.1:275752-281410 GCA_036785325.1 Urophycis tenuis
TGTGTGTGTGTGTGTGGTTGTGTGTGTGTGTGTGTGTGTGTGTGTGTGTGTGGTTGTGTGTGTGTGTGGTTATGTGTGTGTGTGTGTGTGTGTGTGTGTGTGTGGTTGTGTGTGTGTGTGGTTGTGTGTGTGTGTGTGTGTGTGTGTGTGTGTGTGTCTGTCTATGTGTGTGTGTGGTTGTGTGTGTGTGGTTGTGTGTGTGTGTGTGTGTGTGTGTGTGTGTGTGTGTGTGTGTGTGTGTGCAGGAACTGCTCCCATGAGAAGGTGGTGTCCATGCTGCAGGGCAGCGGCGCCATGCCCACGCTGGTGGTGGAGGAGGGCCCCACCGACTACTGCTACTCGGACCACAGCGACCCCGAGGACTCCGGGGGGTCCACGCTGGCCCCCGCCGCCGTGCCGCGCTCCAGGTCCTCCTCAGCCCCCCCCCCCCTCCCCCCCGACACCCCAAGCCCCCCTTAACCGCTGCACTACCTTGTCGCCATCCTTCTGCCTGCGTTTCCCCAGCCCGACGGGGGGTGGGAACACGTGGCGAGGAGGCGGCCATTAGAGGCGAGGTGGCGGCCATTAGAGGCGAGGCGGATGGCTGAGCAGCCGGTCCTGGTGTTTGAGACCTGCAGCGTGTCCGCAGCAGGGACCCTGGGAGGTCTGGTGCTGCAGCAGCAGCAGCAGCAGCAGTCGTGTGTTGGTTAGATTAGATTCAACTTTATTGTCATTGTGCAGAGTACAAGTACAGGGACAACGAAATGCAGTTGGCGTTCTAACCAGAAGTGCAAATGAGCTTTAAAGGTGCGGGTTGAAATGCAGAAATGAAGAATAAGGTGCAGAGTGCAAAATTGAAAAACAGTAGTTATTAAGGTGACAGTAAACAGTGCAGCTGGAGGTAGTGATCGTTGAGGTAGTAAATGGTTACTAACACTAGCAGAAACAGGCTGGTTACGACTGTGTAGGGTGTGACACGCACAGCATCACCTTTATGCTGAGGAGTCACCGGCTCAGACCCGACACGCGCAAGAGAGAGATTTGTTCAGGGTTGGGCCCGGCCCTCGTGTCCATGTCTGTTATTATCGCAGCGTTTTTGGAGACATGGGTTATATTTAGTTGGGTGCATTTGAGCTCGGAACATGATGGTCACATTTAAATGAGTGCTGATTTGCATTCTGCCTCGTTTCACTGGCACATCAGTTTTGGGTTTCGCCTGAATTAGGGCCCTGAAGTTGGCAGTATGCTACCTCCTGTAGTAGATATGAGAGGCAATGAGATTCGTTTCCTTTCTTAAAATTCTGTAATCGTTTAATCCTACTGCAGACAAGAGATTTTGCTAACAGACTAGGCTAACAGTTCAAGCTAACACGTCATGCTAACAGTTCGAGGCTACACACCATGCTAACAGTTCAAGCAAACAGACCATGCTAACATTTTAAGCTAACATAATATGCTAACTGTTCGAGCTAACACACCGTGCTAACAGTTCAAGCTAACACACCGTGCTAACAGTTCGAGCTAACAGGCCGTGCTAACAGGCCACCGCTCTGCTTGCAGTTCCCCGGCCCTCAGCTCTCTGCAGTGGGTGCGGAGATCCTGCCCCCCAGCATCAAGGTCCACGGACGCACCTTCAGCCAGCAGCTGGACCACCTGCTGACGGTCCAGAGCCAACCGCTACACCGTCTGCAAGGCCCTGGAGACCTTCTCCAGCACAGGTTAGCCCGGGGGGGGGGGCCCTTGGAGCTTGAGCTGTAGGGGGGGCCAGGGCCAGTGGTGTTCAACATGTGGACCGCGAGCCCTCTGTGGCTGGGGCGGTGATGTTGAGACCAGAGAGATGATATAACGTTTGATGCGACGGAAGGACCGAAGGAGAGCAGTAACACTGTGTCAGTATTGTACTAACGCATGTCGTTAGTACTTCCACATATGCTGCATGTAGGAGGGAGGTGGGGATGCCAAAGGGAATCGCCACTCCACAGGAAACACACACACGTATACAAAACACACACACACATACGCACACTTTGGCGGCTTGAATCGGTTGATGTCTTCATCCTGCAAGGATCAAGAGAAACGGAAGAGATGCGCAGGACGTGGGCTCAATCCACTTACGGTCCAAACTGCAAGCCGGGGAAAAGCATTCAGCTCAATAGTATGTAAATGAATGTACATGTTAAGTGGTGAACTCCCACGAGAAGCCAATCACAACGCAGAAATGTGATTTCCTCTACTTCAGGGCCCCTCGTGTTGAAAACCCATCAACTCCAATGCTGAAATACTATAATAAAAGATTATACTGCGTGTGCTTATGTACCTAATGTATTCATGTGGGTGTGTTTGTGTTTGTTGGTATGTGTGTTTTGCACGTGTGTTCTGTTTGTATGTGGTGTGTGTGTGTGTGTGTGTGTGTGTGTGTGTGTGTGTGTGTGTGTGTGTGTGTGGATATGTGTATGTCTTATGTCTTATGTCTTATGTGTCTTTATGTTTGTCTACACATAATGTGTGTGTGTGTTTGTCACTGTTTGCCTATGTGTGGTTCTGTTGTCTGTATGTGTGTGTGTGTCGCTGCATTTGTCAATACATGTGTGTGTGTGTGTGTGTGTGTCCATGCATGTGTGTGTATGTGTGTGTGTCCATACGTGTGTGTGTGTGTGTCCATGTGTGTGTGTGTGTGTGTGTCCATGCATGTGTGTGTGTGTGTGTGTGTGTGTCCATAACATGTGTGTGTGTGTGTGTCTCCACATGTGTGTGTGTGTGTGTGTGTGTGTGTGTCTCCACATGTGTGTGTGTGTGTGTCCACATGTGTGTGTGTGTGTGTGTGTGTGTCTCCACATGTGTGTGTGTGTGTGTGTGTGTCCATACATGTGTGTGTGTGTGTGTGTGTGTGTGTGTGTGTCTCCACATGTGTGTGTGTGTGCGCTCCCCTGCCTCCAGGAACGTGGACACTCTGATCGTGGACGTGTTCCCGGTGCTGGACACTCCGGCCAAGCAGCTCATCTGGCAGTTTGTCTACCAGCTGCTGACCTACGAGGAGCAGGAGCGCTGCCAGAGCAAGATCTCCCGCTTTCCTGGGCTTCAAGACCGCCGGTGAGACCCCCTGGCCGGGCCCTCCGTGGGGGGGGGGGGGGGCCGCCGCCTCCTCCCCTGGCTTAGGCTTTAATTGAGCGACATTTAACGAGCGGGCAGCGGGACCGGGGGCTGCTGCAGCTGCACGCTGCGCTGGGCTGTGAGCGGACACACCACACACACACACAGAGACACACACACACACACACACACACACACACACACACACACACACACACACACACACACACACACACACACTGTGTCACACTGTGGACGGTAGACCGGGGGAGGACCTCTGAGGTCCAAGCTGCACCGGTGTGGAGAGGAGACAGCGGAGGAGAGGAGATGGGAGGAGGTGGAAGGAGGTGGGGAGTGGAGGGGAGGAGATGGGAGGAGGTGGAGAGGGGGAAGATGGGAGGCGAGAGGAGAGAATGGAGGGAGTAAGGAAGAGAGATGGAAGGAGGTGGGGAGTGGAGGGAGTTGAGGAGAGAGATGAGAGGAGAGAATCGAGGGAGTAAGGAGGAGAGAGATGGGAGGAGGTTGGGGAGTGGAGGGAGTGCTGGAGAGAGAGATGGGAGGAGGTGGGGAGGAGAGGAGATGAGAGCCTGGGGCAGGACCGCATGCTTCCTGCACTGGTGTGTTGGGTCACACGTTGCATCAGGGGGATCCTGGGGAATGTAAATGAATGTCAGGCTGACACGGTGATGAAATCTGAGCCTTGAGATCTTTGTTCATCTTGAACATGAACTCTATTTGGAATGCTAATTAGAATCCCCAAATGAAATGTACATATTCTGTATCCCTGATGGCACCTGGAAGCAGCTGCATATATTTAGCATTTGGATAAAAAGTGAGATGATCCTGTGTGTGTGTGTGTGTGTGTGTGTGTGTGTGTGTGTGTGTGTGTGTGTGTGTATATCTGTGTGTGCATGTGTGTGTGTGTGTGTGTGTGTGTGTGTGTGTGTGCGTGTGTGTGTGTTTATATCTGTGTGTGCATGTGTGTCTGTGTCTGTATATCTGTGTGTGTGTGTCTGTGTGTGTGTGTATCCGTGTGTGTGTG
The DNA here is from genome assembly GCA_036785325.1 of Urophycis tenuis. NCBI lineage: Eukaryota > Metazoa > Chordata > Actinopteri > Gadiformes > Phycidae > Urophycis > Urophycis tenuis. The sequence continues at coordinate 279,864 of JAXIVH010000133.1, forward strand.
TGTGTGTGTGTGTGCATGTGTGTGTTTATATCTGTGTGTGCATGTGTGTCTGTGTCTGTATATCTGTGTGTGTGTGTGTGTGTGTGTGTGTGTGTGTGTGTGTATGTGTGTGTTTATCCCTGTGTGTGTGTGTGTGTGTGTGTCCCTGTGTGTATGTGTATGTGTGTATCCCTGTGTTTCTGTGTGTGTGTGTGTGTGTATCCCTTTGCGTGTGTGTGTGTGTGTTGTGTAGCGGCGGTGGAGCCTGACGCAGCCCCTGAGCACCACCGCAGGAGCAGCTCTGTGCGCGTGCGCAGCACGTCGTACCGCAGCAGCATGCGGGAGCGGAGCTCCGACGACTGCATCATCGGGACGCACCTGGGGATGGGTACGCTGCGGCCCCCCGGCAGGACACACACTCACACACACACACACACACACACACACAGCGGCCCCCCCGCCGGCCAGCACCCAGAGGGGTGGTGTAACAACATTGGCCACAGACAGGGGGTGCTGCAGGGGGGGGGGCTCCTGGAAGGCGAGGTGTACCAGTTAGTTTTAGAGCAATGTTGGAATCAGTGCAGAAATGGTTTTACCACTTTGACGTATTTAGTGATTTTTTTTTCAGTAAGTGGCTGTTTCTAAAGGCACGTGCAGCAGGTGAGGGGTGAGGCAAGCCTGCTCAGGGAGGCGTCCAGGGGGTGGCCAGCCCCGCAGCCCAAGAAGGGGATCGAACCCAGAACCTTTCAGCTGTGAGTCTCGAACCTTGACATGAGTAGGATTGAGCTGGCGCCGGGAGCGCTTTGGTCCTTCAGGTGCGAGCAGCGTGAGGGAGATAGTGAGGCAGGATCATGTGACCCTCTGAGAGGTCAAGGGGTCGTTTTGTCCGTGGATCAGGTTATTCAACCCCCGCCCCCACCCCCCCCACCCCCCATGAGGCCGTGGGATCCTGGAAGGGCAGAGATGGACCGCGGAGCCGTGGGCGTGGGGTCGGGGTTCACGGGAGTGTTTGTGTTTCGTGACGCCGCGAAAAACAAACAAAGATGAACGCCGGCGTCCACGCACTGGACGCCATCTGCGCTGGAGAGCTGAGCTCCCCGTTGGCCTGCTTAGCCGCCATTTGGATTCAGGAGCCGATGGTGCGGCGTCATGGTGTGATGTCACAACGTAACGTCACGGCGTGACGGGGATGCCGTACACGTGGCATCAGGGCATCACGCATACACCCTATAGCACTCATACAGTGTGTGTGTGTGTGTGTCCCCCACCCCCTCAATGCATTCCCATGCTGTAAGCTGTAGCCGTAGGCCTCATCGAAGCCCCGCCCCCCCCCCACCGCCCCCACCGCCACCATCACTCCCTCGCCAGGGGGGAGACCTGTTTCCATGCTGCCCGCCTCCTGCTCCGGGCCCTCTCCTCCTCCTCCTCCTCCTCCTCCTCCCCGCTCTCCCTCCGCCGGGGAGGGGGCTCGGGCCGGAGGGGGTGGAGGCAGAGAGCCGCCCCGGCCATCGACCAGCCAACCCCAAACGGCACACCAAGAGGGTGGAGCGGGTGGCGCTGCCCCCGCC
>JAXIVH010000133.1:281610-286610 GCA_036785325.1 Urophycis tenuis
GAGCCAGGAAGTCCGTCTCGGGGACATCGGTGCACCCGGGGCCGGGAGCCAATCAGAGGTGAGTCCGGTTGAGTGAGGTGACTCGTCTTTACTCGGGAGAGACTTGTTGTTGTTGTTGTTGTTGTTGTTGTTGTTAGAGATAATGTGAGAGAAAGAAAGAGAAATGTGTGTTAAATAGAATCCTGAAAGGATTTGGAAAAGTCTTATAAAAAAATAATAATACAATAATAAAAGTACCACTATTTGTAATACTGTAAGCGTTATGAGACTCGCATTTCGTGTTTGTATTATTGTATTATTCCTATTATTTTAATATGTGTCTTATTTGTATTAGTTGTATTTTTATCACTGTGTTCTTACAGTGTACGTGATATTGTTCTGTGTGATGTGATTTTATCCACCAAGGACAAAAACCCAATCTGCCAACAATACCTACTAACCATTACTACTACAATGACTTCCTTGAAATTGCTATTGGAACACGTTCATGTCTAAATTATAATATAATAGCATCCCTCGCTGTGGTAATATAACAGTATTACTACAGCGGGTAATACAACCCGGGGCTCATGTGCAGCTCAAGTCGAACACACTAACGCGGGGAAAAAACGAACAAAAAAATCACGGCGAGACACTTTCCGCGTTCCGAGTGACGGTGGTCACACACACTGACGCAGGAGGACGTTTGAGCGTTCACAACTCTCCACACGTTCCCTGGGCATCGTTTGGACCTCTCCACCCAGCACGCCTCTCCAGCCCCCCCACCCCCCCGAGGTCTGCGTAGCCTCCCCCCCAACACCAGACCGCTCAGCGTGGTACAACAGGCAGCGGGGGGTTTGGACGCCGTCCACCGCGGCTAACCTGTCCGCCCTTCATCATTAGCGGTCTCCGCGCCGCCCACCTGTAGCCCCCCCTCCCCCCTCCCCCCATCTTGGTCTCGGTCTCTGTAATCCCTGTGTGAACGCGGTCGGGAAACCTTTGAGTGTTTCAGCGTGTCGGTGCAGGTCACACACACCGCGGTGGGGGGGGGGGAGACGAAAGCTCGGCGACGCACTAGAAACACTAGAGAGAGACTGCTGCTGCTGAACACGGCGGTAATGAGGCGGCCTGCGGGATAATGGAGGACAGTTGTTAGACGAGGCAGGTAGAGAGGGGGGGGGGGGGGAGGGAGAGAGAGAGAGAGCGAGAGACACTCACACACCGAAAGCAATTTGCTCTTCGGTAATTCAGTCTCTCTCTGTCTGAAGCCCCCCCCCGCCGCTCACGTTGGATCGCGGTCAACAGAAGGAGTGTGTATGTAGGGGGTCCGCCGCCTCACCGTGGACAGCCTCAGGGCAGCCGGTCCCCATCACACCATCACCAGAGCCGGGTTGAGTCCGCGGTCCGCGCTCTCGCTCACCATAAGTCACCCGCAGCTAGTGATGCTGCCGGGGGGGAGGGGGGGGTCAGCACCCGATCCGGAAGGCTTTTATAGAGCGCAATGCTGTCATTGGGACGGCGTGTGTTTGACAGGCTGGCGGCATGATGGACGCGGGGCCGTGAAATCACCTTGGTTACGGCTGACGGTGATGTGGTGTCTCTGGGGGCTGTCCAGGATACACACACACGCACACATGCACACACACACACACACACGCGCACACACACACACACACGCACACACGCACACACACGCACACACACACACACACACACGCACACACACACACGCACACACACACGCTCAAACCCAGCTTAGTGTTTTAAGCGACTGTGTTTTGTTCGAAAGGCCAAGTCGATGGTGCCGGATGGGGGCGGCGGGGGGGGTGGGTGCGTGGCGAAGGGGGGTCTAATGGTCACGCTGAGCAATGCATCGCGTGCCAAGCTAATTCGGTTCTGAGTCCTGATTGCCGTTATTCACATCAAACCTCCAACAAGTGGGATCCGGGGGGTTGAGGTTCCATCCAGCGTTATTCCTACCCCCCCGCCCCCCCCCCCCCCCCCCCCTCCCCATCAGCACCGCCTCCGCAAAGCACCGCCCACCTCCACCCCCACCTGCTTCCTGTTACATAACTGGCCTGTGGGGGCTCACCGAGGGGAGAGTGAGAGAGTGAGAGAGAGAGGTAGGGAGAGAGAGAGAGAGAGAGAGAGAGGATGATGTATTGGTTTCCTTTCTCCTCCCTTCCCCTCTCTTCTGCGTTAGCGGAGCGTTCTGCGGACCTCTCGGTGTTTACGTCTTGCGGTGGTGTTGCCTTGGGTAGTTTCCATGGCAACACCAGGCGGCCGCGCGGGTTCCTCCTCCTCCTCCTCTTCCTCCTCTTCCTCCTCTTCCTCCTCCTCCTCCTCCACCTCCTGGTGTTTGGCAGCGAGAGACGCTTTTTTCCCGCCACTGTGTCTCCCCCTCTCGGGAGTTAGGGGGGGGAGGGTGGGGGAGGGAGGAGGGGAGGACAGTCAGTGGCGTCTGTGTTTGAGCGGAGTGTCATCCTGTGTTTATTATTTAGGCCTTCGTTTGTCTGCTGGTTTTGGTCTTTTAGTTTTTGGGGAGAATCAGTGTGAAAAATCAGCGAATCTGCAGAGGAAACTTCTCGTTATCACCGCAGACAAACTGACATCGCTCCCGTTCAACTTTCAATTTCCTTGTGTTCTCGTCACACCTGAGCAAAACAATAAACTCAGCCCCCCCCCCTCAAAAAAAAAGTCACCCAAAAAAGTCCTAAAAAAACAATGCAGTGCCAGCCTGCGGTTGTTCTTCGGGAGCCTGACGGCTCGCGATGCAGACAGAACCAGGGCGGTTATTTCAGTTGCCGTGCCTCAACGTGCCTCTCTTCCTCCTCCAGGACTCTGCGGGTCTACCGGGGGAAGAAGAGCTTCGCTTCACCCTCCGTGGGCACGCTCCTGTCAGCATCGATTCTGTCATCCCAGGTACGGCTGTCCCCAAGCTCGCTAACACTATGCTAACACTGCTGTTGTTGCCAGCACCATGCTAGCTAAACCCTAAAATGTGGTAACACAACCCTAACGCTAACCATACCATCTACTGTTGTTCTCAACGCCATGTTAGCTAACCCTACCATCTACTGTTGTTCCACACGCCATGCTAGCTAACCCTACCATCTACAGTTGTTCCACATGCCGTGCTAGCTAACCCTACCATCTACTGTTGTTCCACACGCCGTGCTAGCTAACCCTACCATCTACTGTTGTTCCACACGCCGTGCTAGCTAACCCTACCACCTGCTGTTGTTCCACATGCCGTGCTAGCTAACCCTACCACCTGTGTTGTTGCCAGCACCGTGCTAGCTAAACCGACCAGCTACTGTTGTTCCAACCAATGTTGCTAGCTAAGCTGCCCCAGGTAGTGTTCTGTCCACCATGAAGCCATCTCAATCACCGTGACACTAGCCAAGCCTACTTAATGGCGGCTTGGCGAGTGTCGTGGTGATTGAAGCTAGCTTGGACTAGGATGTCATTGTTTTGGTCCGTTTGGTCCAAACGTGCCGTTCCTTCTTCCGCGGCGCTCGCTACAGACCCTCCTGGAGTCGGCACCCTCCTTCGAAACACGACGGCAGCCAAACCATCCACCACCTCCACCTCCCCGGACGCCTCCTCCTCCACCCGCTGCGCGTGTGCGTGGTGCGCTCGCCCAGACAGCCCGCCCGCCTGTTGGCGTCTGGGCGGAGGCGGGCGGGTTTATTTTGGACGGGTGGGCAGTCCTGTTTTGTCAGCCGGTGGGCCGCTTGTGTTCAGGGGAGTGCGTGTCTACTGTTGCAAGTGAGATGTTTTTTAGATGACGCATTGATGTGAATCTGATCTGACCCTTTTTGTGTTCAAAATACACAACGCTCCCTCTGAGAGTGGGTTTCATGGAAAATATTGAGGGCGCGTCAAATTCATCCATGTTTATTTAGACGTTTTATTGTTTTGTTTTGTATGATGGGAACGTCCGGAGTCCCTTTTTTTGACAACAGAAGTGAAGCATTCTCAAAAACAAAACTAAATGGATGTTAAGACACCTTAACAAAAGTTGTTACGGCTAGTGTTAGTGTTACGGCTTGCCGGCAATATTCATCTTTTTCTCTACGTCAGAGATGAGACATAGATGTCAAATGACTTTGAAAATGTCACAAACAAAGCGTTTGGGGAAATGAAAGCGTTTTATTGCGTTTGGTTAAACGTTCAACTGAACCTCGATGTTCAAACCAGTACTTCATCGGCCGGGCCTTGCGGCGCGGTCAGGGTTTTCACCGTCGGCTACGTCAGCAGCACCGCGGGGAGCATTTACACGTTGCTCATTGTTGCATGAACCTCACGGAACGAAACGTGTCTCTGAAGATGAAGAAGCCCGCAGCGAGCATCTGATCGCCGTGAGTTTCCCCCGCTGAGCGGCCGTCAGAACAGTCGAGTGGGCACACCAGTTGAGTCATGAAACATTCAACAGCGCTCGCGAAGGAACGCGGCCTCTCCAAACTAAAACTCCTCAAAAAGAAACTCGCCAACGCGGACGTGACTGTGTGTGTGTGTGTGTGTTTGTGTGTGTGTGTGTGTGTTTGTGTGTGTGTGTGTGTGTGTGTGTGTGTGTGTGTGTGTGTGTGTGTGTGTGTGTGTGTGTGTGTGTGTGTGTGCCGGTGTGTGTATGACAGAGTGACAGTGTGATATGTATTGTACTCAGGGAACTGGTGTTATACAAGTGTGCATGTGTGTGTGTGTGTGTGTGTGCCACTGTGCATGTGCGTGTGTGTGTGTGTACGTTTGCGTGTGCGTGTGTGTATGTGTGTGTGTGTGTGTGCGCGGGTGTGTGGGTGACAGAGTGATATGTATTGTACTCAGGGAACTGCCGTTATACGAGTGTGTGTGTGTGTGTGTGTGTGTGTGTGTGTGTGTGTCTGTGTGTGTGTGTGTGTGTGTGTGCGCATGTGAGTGTGAATGTAAGTGAGGGAGAGAGTGTATGCCAGTGACTCAGGCACCGTTGTGGGGACTTCTGTTTTGTGGACCTGGTGACACTGTAGACAGACAGGATGCTA
>JAXIVH010000133.1:289110-291610 GCA_036785325.1 Urophycis tenuis
GTGTGTGTGTGTGTGCGTGTGTGTGTGTGTGTGTGTGTGTGTGTGTGTGTGTGTGTGTGTGTGTGTGTGTCTGTGTGTGTGTGTGTGTGTGTGCAGGAACTGCTCCCATGAGAAGGTGGTGTCCATGCTGCAGGGCAGCGGCGCCATGCCCACGCTGGTGGTGGAGGACGGCCCCACAGACTACTGCTACTCGGACCACAGCGACCCCGAGGACTCCGGGGGGTCCACGCTGGCCCCTGCCGCCGTGCCGCGCTCCAGGTCCTCCTCAGCCCCCCCCCCCCCCCCCCCCCCCCCCCCCCCGACCCCCCAAGCCCCCCTTAACCACTGCACTACCTTGTCGCCATCCTTCTGCCTGCGTTTCCCCAGCCCGACGGGGGGTGGGAACGCGTGGCGAGGAGGCGGCCATTAGAGGCGAGGCGGCGGCCATTAGAGGCGAGGCGGCGGCCATTAGAGGCGAGGCGGATGGCTGAGCAGCCGGTCCTGGTGTTTGAGACCTGCAGCGTGTCCGCGGCAGGGACCCTGGGTGGTCTGGTGCTGCAGCAGCAGCAGCAACCGTCGTGTGTTAGTTAGATTAGATTCAACTTTATTGTCATTGTGCAGAGTACAAGTACAGGGACAACGAAATGCAGTTGGCGTTCTAACCAGAAATGAGCTTTAAAGGTGCGGGTTGAAATGCAGAAATGCAGAATAAGGTGCAGATTGCAAAATTGAAAAACAGTAGTTATTAAGGTGACAGTAAACAGTGCAGCTGGAGGTAGTGATCGTTGAGGTAGTAAATGGTTACTAACACTAGCAGAAACAGGCTGGTTAAGACTGTGTAGGGTGTGACACGCACAGCATCACCTTCATGCTGAGGAGTCACCGGCTCAGACCCGACACGCGCAAGAGAGAGATTTGTTCAGGGTTGGGCCCGGCCCTCGTGTCCATGTCTGTTATTATCGCACCGTTTTTGGAGACATGGGTTATATTTAGTTGGGTGCATTTGAGCTCGGAACATGATGGTCATATTTAAATGAGTGCTGATTTGCATTCTTCCTCGTTTCACTGGCGCATCAGTTTTGGGTTTCGTCTGAATTAGGGCCCCAAAGTTGGCAGTATGCTACATCCTGTAGTAGATATGAGAGGCAAAGAGATTCGTTTTCCTTTTCTTAAAATTCTGTAATTGTTTTATCCTACTGCAGACAAGAGATTTTGCTAACAGACTAGGCTAACAGTTCAAGCTAACACGTCATGCTAACAGTTCGAGCTAACACACCATGCTAACAGTTCAAGCAAACAGACCATGCTAACATTTTAAGCTAACATAATATGCTAACTGTTCGAGCTAACACACCGTGCTAACAGTTCAAGCTAACACACAGTGCTAACAGGCCACCGCTCTGCTTGCAGTTCCCCGGCCCTCAGCTCTCTGCAGTGGGTGGCGGAGATCCTGCCCCCCAGCATCAAGGTCCACGGACGCACCTTCAGCCAGCAGCTGGACCACCTGCTGACGGTCCAGGAGCGCTACACCGTCTGCAAGGCCCTGGAGACCTTCTTCCAGCACAGGTCAGCACCGGGGGGCCAGGGCCAGTGGTGTTCAACATGTGGACCGGGAGCCCTCTGTGGCTGGGGCGGTGATGTTGAAACCAGAGAGATGATATAACGTTTGATGCGACGGAAGGACCGAAGGAGAGCAGTAACACTGTGTTAGTATTGTACTAACGCATGTCGTTAGTACTTCCACATATGCTGCATGTAGGAGGGAGGTGGGGATGCCAAAGGGAATCGCCACTCCACAGGAAACACACACACGTATACAAACACACACGCACATACGCACACTTTGGCGGCTTGAATCGGTTGATGTCTTCATCCTGCAAGGATCAAGAGAAACGGAAGAGATGCGCAGGACGTGGGCTCAATCCACTTACGGTCCAAACTGCAAGCCGGGGGAAAAGCATTCAGCTCAATAGTATGTAAATGAATGTACATGTTAAGTGGTGAACTCCCACGAGAAGCCAATCACAACGCAGAAATGTGATTTCCTCTACTTCAGGGCCCCTCGTGTTGAAAACCCATTAACTCCAATGCTGAAATACTATAATAAAAGATTATACTGCGTGTGCTTATGTACCTAATGTATTCATGTGGGTGTGTTTGTGTTTGTTGGTATGTGTGTTTGCACGTGTGTTTCTGTTTGTGTGTGTGGATGTGTGTGTGTGTGTGTGTGTGTGTGTGTGTGTGTGTCTGTGTGTGTGTGTGGATGTGTGTGTATGTCTTATGTCTTATGTGTCTTTATGTTTGTCTACACATAATGTGTGTGTGTGTTTGTCACTGTTTGCCTATGTGTGGTTCTGTTTGTCTATATGTGTGTGTGTGTCGCTGCATTTGTCAATACATGTGTGTGTGTGTGTGTGTGTGTGTGTGTGGATGTGTGTATGTCTTATGTCTTATGTGTCTTTATGTTTGTCTACACATAATGTGTGTGTGTGTGTGTGTTTGTCACTGTTTGCCTATGTGT
>JAXIVH010000133.1:294110-324029 GCA_036785325.1 Urophycis tenuis
CATGAGGCCGTGGGATCCTGGAAGGGCAGAGATGGACCGCGGAGCCGTGGGCGTGGGGTCGGGGTTCACGGGAGTGTTTGTGTTTCGTGACGCTGCGAAAAACAAACAAAGATGAACGCCGGCGTCCACGCACTGGACGCCATCTGCGCTGGAGAGCTGAGCTCCCCGTTGGCCTGCTTAGCCGCCATTTTGGATTCAGGAGCCGATGGTGCGGCGTCATGGTGTGATGTCACAACGTAACGTCACGGCGTGACGGGGATGCCGTACACGTGGCATCAGGGCATCACGCATACACCCTACAGCACTCATACAGTGTGTGTGTGTGTGTCCCCCCACCCCCTCAATGCATTCCCATGCTGTAAGCTGTAGTCGTAGGCCTCATCGAAGCCCCGCCCCCCCCCCCACCGCCCCACCGCCACCATCACTCCCTCGCCAGGGGGGAGACCTGTTTCCATGCTGCCCGCCTCCTGCTCCGGGCCTCTCCTCCTCCTCCTCCTCCTCCTCCCGCTCTCCCTCCGCCGGGGGAGGAAGGGCTGGGGGTCGGAGGGGGTGGAGGCAGAGGGTGGAGCGGGTGGCGCTGCCCCCGCCTACATGCTGCTTGTCCTCTTGTGCTCCAGGGATTCATGTCGAGGCGCCCGACAGCCCCGAGGAGCGGGAGTGCGGCGACGGGACCTCGTTTCCAGAGTCCCCCGACATGAAGAACGTGGGTATCCTTCCTTCCATTCTGCAGGGGGGCCGGCCGGCCGGCGCGGCTGGCGATGACGTCGTCGATGACGATGCCAGCCAGGTCATCGATGATATCGTGGTCATCGATGAAGTCATGGTCATCGATTGACGTCGTCGTCGGCCATGCCGGCCGCGTGCTTTTTGTTCTTTGTGTCCTTGAGTTTTCCGGTTCTGTTTTGTTCCTTGTGAAGGTCTGTTGTTCTACGTTCATGTTGTGCCATGAATCCAACGCCGACCGGCCGCCTGCTTGTTTCCGTTCGAAGCCGCTGAAGCGCAGTTGTTCAGCCAATTGGGAAAAAGATTAAAAAATCTGTGCAGCATAAACATTTTCAGCCTCAAAGAGTATGGCTGTACCAAAAGCAAAATGCAACATGGGAATTTGCTGGCCGGCGTTAGCGCTCAACGCTAACGTTCGTCGTGCGCTAACGGCGTTAACAGTCGACCAAACAGCCAGGCGGCCATGTTGTGCGTGTCAAGCTTCCAGCGGCTGTCCTGCGCCGCCATGCTAACCCGCTGGTCACGCCCCCCCCCATAGATGTCAGGCCTGTACACGGAGCTGGGCAACGTGTTCACCACGAAGACCGCCACGCCCCCCGCGAGCCGCCACCCCCTCGCCAGACCCCGAGGGGAGTGGCCCGGCCGAGCCCTACCGGGGCCGCTCGCTCTCCCCCCTCACCCTCCCCCCGATGACAGGTACAGCGTCATGTGCTGGCGCACACACACACGCACGCACGCACGCACCTGTACACACACACACACACACGCACGCACCTGTACACACACAAACACACACACACACACACACACACAAACGCACGCACCTGTACACACACAAACACACACACACACACGCACGCACGCACCTGTACACACACAAACACAAACACACACGCACGAACGCACCTGTTCACACACAAACACACACACACACACACATACACACCCACACACACACACACACAAACACACACACACACACGCACGCATGCACCTGTACACACACAAACACACACACACACACACACACACAGACACACAGATACACACATACACACACACACACACACACACACCCATACAGACACACCCATACACACACATACAGACACACATGCACATACACACACACACACACACGCACGCACGCATGCACCTGTACACACACAAACACACACACACACTCACGCACCTGTACACACACAAACACACACACACACACTCACGCACCTGCACACACACACACGCACTAATACACACACACACACACACACACACACACACACACACACACACACCTGCACACACACACACATACACACACACACACACACAAATATACACACACGCACCTACACACTCACACACACCCAAGCACATGCAATGAGAGACACATGCTTGCACAAAGACATAAACACATTCACTAAAAAATATAAAACCAGCACACATTCACAAAAGAATTAATCCATACATTCACAAAGCTACACAGTATCATGTGCACACACAGAAGTACACACACACACACAAACACACATTTGCCTTCACCAGATCTCACATTACCATGCATACACACACACACACACACACACACACACACAAAACCTTGATGTAGGGTCATGGACGGCTTGCATCAGTATCAGCAGCACCTCGGTGAGGAAGTGAGGCTTGGTAGGGAACTGGGTGCTTGGTATCACCATGACGACCGCGTGTCCCCTGTGTTTGTTTATCAAAGAGAGATAAAAACACATGGCCGACGTCCACACTAGTCCTGAACAGTCCTCACTAGCCCTGAATACCACCGCATCTGGACCCAGAGGTCAAAGGTCAACCCCCCCCCCCCAGCATGCAACGCTGCGACTGTGGCGCCCCTCTCGGGACCCGAAGGCAGGTGGGGCGCCATCCCCGACATGACTCCCCGCCTCACCCCCCCCCCCCCCCCCCCCTCCCTTACTGTCTCCCCCCCCCCTCCCCCACGCCACCCTCACCCCCCCCGTCACAGGGAGCCACACCAAGCCGGGCCTGTCCCTGTCGTGGAAGGAGCCCCTGCCCACGCCCGTGTACGAGCTGTACCACCAGGGCAGCCAGGACTCCAACCCCTACGTCAGCCTGGAGAGCCCGCCGGCCTCGCCGCAGCCCTCCGACGGCGGCCTCAGCCCCCTGGGGCGCCGCAAGAAGCTGTTCACCTTCTCCAGGCCGCCGCGCAGCCGCGACACCGACAAGTTCCTGGACGCGCTGAGCGAGCAGCTGGGCCACCGCGTCACCCTGGTGGACGACTTCCTGTCCGCACCCGGGGACAATGACTACGAAGAGGTGAGGAGGGGGCGGGACTTCCTGTCAAGGGGGGGGGGGGGGGGCGTTTATGCATGCTGGTGGTGGTAGGGCTGGTGTGTCAGGATGCGTCATGGGATGTTTTTGTTGGCGATCGGTCTGCCATTTTTAGATGAAACGAGAGAGAGAGAGTTGTAGTCCTGTAATGATCCTAAATTGATTTTTTTGTTTTTTTTTGTTTGCACGATATCATTTTTTTTGTTCAATAGTGTTTTTTGTACATAAGAAACATAAGAGAGAGAATGAAAATAGTGTCATTGTATTTTTCATGTTGCTAATCATTTGATTGTTTTGATACCTCATACCTTGACGTTGTGTAGTTGTGGTGCTGCATGCTGCGCTAGATGCCATGCTAATGTACGCTACGATCAACACTTGTGTCACATGAACAGATATTTCAAGGTGGTTGTCATGGTTTCAGAAGAAGAGATGGGCCTGTAAGTAAAAAAATAAATAATAATACTAGTAATAATTCATTTATATCTAATAATAATTGTTATAATGTCTTTTTATTATTAGATATAAAAAATAAATAAGAATAACAGTAATAATCAATTCATATCCAATATTATTATTATTACATTATAATAACAAATCTAAATACATATCTACTGATTGTATCTTATTGTGATTAAGTAAGCTGTACTTTTTGCATTACTAATTGAAACATAACTAACATATTCCTTACAAACACAATACTAGAAATACATTTGAGACCCATTCAGGAGTATTGAAGGGACTTCAAGGTAAGCAAGGCTTACGGCTCATATTCTCAGGACACAGCAGGCCACTTCCACCCCGGGATGACTGACTATAAGCAGTTATAGCCTGGCCATTAAAATGGCTGCTTGTTATTAGAGCTGTATATTTCACTGATGCCACAAGGATGTCGGGAGAGTTGCAGTAGATGGGGGGGAGGTAAAGAAATAGCTGACGGAGCGCCTTGTTAGACCTGAAGTTTGCAGTAGAAGTCTGGCAGTAAGCAGATTTCACACTTACTAGTGGACTTCACTAATTAGCCTGCTTCTTCTCACCAGTATGGTCATTAGTGAAATCAGTGTGATGGGAACTCTGTGAGACATGTTCGTAAGATAGAGACATACAAAAGACATGGCAGAGGTCTTTAGCAAGCATACAGATAGTAGATGTTCAGGAAGTAGGGGTTAGATGTAAGAGTTGTAGAGTTAAGAGCTATACACTTAAGTGGGAAGCAGACGGACAGGAAGTGTCACACAGGTGTACAGGAAGTGGTAAGTAGATGTAACGACGTGACGTAAACACACAGGAAGCGCCAGCCAGACATACAGGAAGTGTAACGCCCGACATACAGGAAGTGCACCCGCTCGTAACAGGAAGTCCCTCCCCCCCCCCCTTCCTCCCGCTACAGATGAGCTACAAGGACGAGGCGGAGCCAGGCTTCGCGCCGCGGCAGCTGAGCACCACCAGCAGCGAGGGCCACAGCAGCAGCGACGACCTGGGGTCCTACTCCTCGGGCTCCGAGCCCATCCCGCCGCCGCCGTCCCAGAGCCCGCCGCCGCCGCCGCCGTTCCAGACCCCCATCCCGCCGCCCTTCCAGTTCACCGACCCGCTGCCGCCCGTGCGCTTCTCCCCCGAGCGCTTCCCGCGCGCCCGCATGGCCTTCCACCCGCAGCACCCCATCATCCCACCGCCGCCGCCGCCGCCCCGGCTGCTGCTGTCCAGCCGGCCGCGGCTCCCCCGCGGGGGGGAGGAGGAGCCGCCGCTGGCCCACGACCACCAGCGCTACCGGGGCACCTTCTCCCGGAGCCCGCGCGCCGGGACCCAGACGCTGGCCGGCGGCCGGCGGTCCCAGCCGTCGTCGCGGGCGCCCCACCTCCCGCGGCAGGTCAGCCAGCCCCAGCCGCTCCGTCAGCTCTCCCCGCAGCCCTCGCCTCAGGTGCTGAGGCCCAGCCACCTGGTGCTGCAGAGGCACCACCAGCTGCACCACCAGCACAGCTACCAGGGGCCCCCGCCGGCCGCGGCTCAGGACCCCGTGGCCGCCCACACCCAGAGCCACTCTCTGGGCCGCGGCCCCGCCGCCTCCCACCCCGGCCACTCCACCCTGCCCGGCCACAAGAGCTTTGACACCACCATCATGGAGCTGCAGCCTGAGAGGGTGAGTTCTGTTTCCTACTGGGTGAAACTTCAAATGGAACAGTTCAGAAGAACAGTCAGCAAAACAGTTCAGCAGAACAATCAGCAGAACAGTTCATAAGAACAGTTCAGAAGAACAGTTCAGAAGAACAAACAGCAGAACAGTTCATAAGAACAGTTCAGAAGAACAGTTCAGAAGAACAAACAGGAGAACAGTTCAGCAGAACAGTTCAGCAGAACAAACAGCAGAACAGTTCAGCAGAACAATCAGCAGAACAGTTCAGAAGACCAGTTCAGAAGAACAGTTCAGAAGAACAGTCAGCAGAACAGTCAGAAGAACAGTTCAGAAGAACAGTCAGCAGAACAGTCAGAAGAACAGTTCAGAAGAACAGTCAGCAGAACAGTTCAGAAGCAGAGATGTATTGTGTGGCCGTGAACCAAGGCGTAAACCCACTTAGAGGTTCACATCCAAGGCTCGAAATGATGCAGTGTTGTCACAGCAACCGAGTGGGAAGCGATACCATGGTAACAGAGGTGGAAACGTATTTCTTTGCGGATGCTGTGCAGATGAAATGCGGCTTTAAAACAAGCCGCTGGAAAGCCTGGTATTTATCTGGGATCAGGGCAGAGCTTATTTCTCCTGTGCTCAGGAGTCACCAGGGGATGATCTTTATGTCGAGGTTGAAGTTGATGCTTGTGTCATTGATGGTGATGGTTATAGTGATAATGGTAATGATGATAGTGATGATGGTGATAGCGATGATGGTAATGTGATAGTGTTGATGGTGATAGTGCTGATGGTGATAGTGATGATGTGAATCTTCATTATGAGGTGTGATGTTTGATGTTCTCCCCCCCCCCCCCCAGGTAGCTCCTCCCCCCCCCTCCCCCCCTGCCTCCCTGCGACCCCCCTCCCCTGCCCCGGACCAGCCCCACCTCCTCGGAAGCCAACCACATGAGTGTGAAGAGGCTGCGCTGGGAGCAGGTGGAGAAGTCTGAGGGCACCATCTGGGGACAGGTGGGGTCAGAGGTCAACACGCACACACACACACACACGCACGCACACACACACACACACACACACATACACACTTTGTCTGTGCTTTATTTAATGTGTAGATAGATAGATAGATAGATAGACAGACAGACAGACAGACAGACAGACAGACAGATACTTGATTGATCCCTGTGGGGAAATTCAAGAACCCCTCTCTGTAATGAAACGTTGCAGGAAGTGCCAACCAAATTACTTAATATCAAACTGCAAAGACAGCACCTTCTATAGGCAAATGGCAGTTTGTGCATTTTCGTTGTTTTTTTTTTGGCACATTCTGGTAATTGGCACCAATTTGAACCAATCAGCATTCCCCCTTGTTGTAGTCCTTACGGCCAGAGAGTGTCACATGGACCAGTGACATGGCAGAAATGATCCCACTGTATCACACTGTAAAGGGTGAATAGGCTACAACACAAGAATACTCAACATGCAGTGGAATACGCCACACCTTAAAAAACAGCGGGTCCTGTTTTGGGTTTGTCTTGCGTGCAGCTTGGCGAGGACTCGGACTACGACAAGCTGAGTGACATGGTGAAGTACTTGGACCTGGAGCTTCACTTTGGGACTCAGCGCAGATCCAGTAGGTTCCTCCATGAACATGCCTCAATCATCACTCTCGTCACACCATCACCATCATCATCATGACTATAATGTTGTCTTTTGTGTATCTGACCATGTGTTTGTTTTTTGGAAGATGTCCTTTGTAATTGATGTTGTTTTGTTACCTCCAGAGTCTCCATGTTCTCCATTAACCAGCCTTGGCCTCCTGATCAAATCCATTCTCTATAAGGCACCACCCCTTCCTGCTCCTCCTCCTGTACCTCCTCCGCTGCAAAGCTCTGTCATTGGGGGGAAAAAGGCGACAGGGCTTTTATTTTGAAAAAAAAACAAATCCTTTATAATTAGAGGCAGATATATGATGTGTACAATGACAGAGCTTTACATAAATGTTGCATTGTGTTGACCTTCCACAACCTGCTTTCCTGTAGAGTGTGTGTGCGTGCGTGCATGTGTGTATTTGTGTGTGTGTGTGTGTGTGTGTGTGTGTGTGTGTGTGTGCGTGCGTGTGTGTAGTGTCCTCTCCTGGTGCCTGGAGAACACAACCTTACCGTGTGATTGATGTATCAGTGTCCCCCCCAGAGCCCACCTTCCTGCCCGAGAACTTCAAGAAGAAGGACGTGGTGGAGATCCTGTCCCATAAGAAGGCCTACAACGCCTGTGAGTAAGCCCTCTCCCCCCCCCCCCCCCCCCCCCCCATGGAGGTGGAGGTCTTCACAGGGCCCGCAGCCTCTGAAGGGCTCCTAGTGAGAGGTGGAACCAGAAACGTCAAACTACAAAACAAATAGCAGCGTCACCTGTCTCCCCCCCCAAACCCCACCCCTACCTCCTCCACACCTGTCTCACCCCTCCAAACACCACCCCTCCCTCCTCCACACCTGTCTCACCCCCAAACACCACCCCTCCCTCCTCCACACCCGTCTCTCCCCCCCAAACACCACCCCTCCCTCCTCCACACCTGTCTCCCTCCCCCGCCCACCCCCCCCCCCCAAACACCACCCCTCCCCCCTCCCTCCTCCACACCTGTCTCCCCTCCCAAACACCACCCCACCTGTCTCTCCCCCCCAAACACCACCTCCACCGTCAACCTCACACACACTGGAACCTCCACCCCTAACCTGGAACCTCTGCCCCCCCCCCCCCCCCGCAGCCATCCTGATCGCCCACCTGAAGCTGTCCCCGGCCGAGCTCCGTCAGGTGCTGATGACGTTGACCACGGAGCGGCTGGAGCCCGCCCACATCAAGCAGCTGCTGCTGTACGCCCCCGACGAAGAGGAGGTGGCCCGCTACCGGCAGTTCGACCAGGACCCCACCAAGCTCAGCGAGCCCGACCAGTTCATCTTCCAGGCACGTGTGGGGGGGGGGGGGGGGGGGGGGGCTGTCGTACGCCGCAATGCATCGTGGGATTTGTGGAGAGGGAGAGATAGAGAGAGAGAGAGACAGAGAGAGAGAGAGACGTATTGTGTTTTGCCAATCTGATTGTACGTTTTTCACGCCAATAAAGCTCCTTGAAGGGAGAGAGATGGAGGGAGAGAGACAGAGAGAGGGATGGACAGAGACAGAGAGAGGGATGGAGAGAGACAGAGAGAGGGATGGAGAGAGACAGAGGGAGGGATGGAGAGAGACAGAGAGAGGGATGGAGAGAGACAGAGAGAGGGATGGAGAGAGACAGAGAGAGGGATGGAGAGAGACAGAGGGAGGGATGGAGAGAGACAGAGATGAAGGGAGAGAGACAGGGAGGGGGAGAGGTGTGAGGTGAGTGATACAGGGAATCAGCAGTTATTAGAGTGATATTGGTATAGATTGACTTCTGTTTGTGCAAACAGAAGCATGTTTGATAGCGGCGAGACATCCCAATCCTGTAAGCCGCTTTGGTTTAAATAATAATAGCCCAGAACAACTTGCCTAGCGTAAAACAAACCCACCACAGGGAGACGGCCAACAGGGCAGTGTGTGTGAAGCCAAGGAGAACACAGAGCAGTTAGAACATCCACCAGGTGCAGGTGTGGGTGTTTTAGCAGGACAGGGCTGTGGAGCTCTAGATGTGGGCACTGTGCACGCTCAACAACAGATCGGCCCGATCTATAACTCAGAAACAATGTGATTCCAATAGTCTACGGCAGAATATCTGTTGAAATACATTGTGTAATGGCCGAGTCCTGACAGTGTCTCACAGCAAATTCTCGACTTAAAAAATATCAAAAGCAGAACCAAGTAGGAGATAGAAGGTCTTGTTCAGAGTTCACTTGAAGCCTGCATAACATCCATCCTCTTAAAAAAAATTAAAAAAATAAAAAACCCAACCCTCATATGTTGTACGTCTTGGCACTTTAATTGCTCTTTGTAACTTGGCACTTAGCCAGAGATGTTGTATCCTAGCAATGGTTAACCTAGCAATTAAAATGCTTGAATCTTGTTCTGGTGACTTTCTTATTGTATTAGCAGCAATGAAATGTTTCACCTTCTTATGACAAATGTACTCTTTTGTGAGTCACTTTGGATAAAAGCGTCTGCTAAATACCCTCAATGTAAATGTAAATGTCTTGAACTGTCGGTCTTGAACGGCACCTCCAGATGCTGATGGTGCCGGAGTACAAGACGCGACTGCGGAGCCTCCATTTTAAGACCACGCTGGCGGAGAAGACGGAGGAGATGAAGGTGGCCTACGAGTACATCTACAAGGCCTCCATGGAGCTGAGGAGCAGCAAGAAACTGGCCAAAATCCTGGAGGTACAACATGAGGCCAGCAGCCAAAGTCCTCGATGGCAATCAGTATGAGTGGTGCAAGCAGACCGCACCTCACTTTCTTTATCAGCTCTATATTTCTTTCCTTTCCACGTTTGCTTTTTGCTCTTTTTATTAATTGTACTTTGTAAGTCTTATTAATGTAATTAATGTAATGAAATCTTATTAATATGACTGCACTGTACTTTTGCTGTAACACCCACTTTTCCCATCAAGGATTATTAAGGAGCATGGTATATAATATCTTACATTTTCAGGTCAATATTTGGTTCGAATACGTAGCCGATTCAACTGAAGTTGAAAAAAACGTACACATGTTGCGACATCATTTCCTTCGTCTTCTGTACACAAGTGGAACCAGCCCTCTGTAAACGTGTGAGTGAGTGAAAGTTCGCTGCATCTGGTTCTGTGTCCGGCCCAGTTTGTGCTGGCGATGGGGAACTACCTGAACAACGGCCAGCCCAAGAACAGCCGGACCACGGGCTTCAAGATCAACTTCCTCACTGAGGTGCGGTGGGCTGCCGGCAGTGGGGGGCTCTGTGGTTCACGGGTATCACATCACACATGTAATGATGGAGGGAGATGAGGGTGGTCCTACACTGTTGCGCTCCATTAGCGAAATAGCTAGCCCACCTACCTGCACCTTAATGACACCTATATAATAAGAGCATTATAACAAGAACCCCCTCCATCCACCACATCACCCCTATCCTCCAACAGCTCCACTTGCTCCCTGTTCAGTTCCGCATTCAATATAAGGTTCTCCTGGTTACATTCAAGGCCCTTCACAATCTCGCCCCCCCATATTTGTCAGACCTCCTCCATGTTCCTACCCCCACCCGCTCTCTCAGATCCTCTTCTGCCGTACACCTTTCTATCCCCTCCGCCCGTCTCACCACCATGGGGAGCAGAGCATTCAGCCGCTCTGCCCCCCGACTCTGGAACTCTCTACCACCCCTACTCAGAAACATTGACTCACTCCCCCACTTCAAATCTCAACTCAAAACTCATCTGTTTAAAACTGCCTATTCTGTTTAATGCAATTCCCTGTCCCAGCCCTTTTGTTGTAATGGTCCTTATTCTGTGTTTTATTGATATTGTTGTTTTTTTAACATGCTTTTATCTACTATGTGTACGGTGACCTTGAGTGTCCAGAAAGGCGCCTACTAAATAAAATGTATTATTATTATTATTACCTATCTCCATTTACAGGTCACTTTGTATCAAAGTCTCCCCAATGAGTTGGCCGGTAATAGCATCCTCCTCTCTTTCCTTCCTTCCAGCTCAGCACCACCAAGACGGTGGACGGTAAATCCACGTTCCTTCACATCCTGGCTAAATCCCTCTGCCAACATTTCCCAGAGCTGCTCAACTTTGACAGGGACCTCACAACAGTGCCTCTGGCAGCCAAAGGTACAGGGCCAGCACAGCCGGCAGCTGCTGTACCCGATTTAGTATGCAGGGACACTGTGTCCACGTTCTCCGGTTCTCCCGTGTTATTTATGCAGGTTTAGTTTAATAATGTTTTAGTTTGCATTGGATAAAAAAGGAGAGAGAGAGAGAGAGAGAGAGAGAGAGAGAGAGAGAGAGAGAGAGAGAGAGAGAGAGCGAAATCCTCTCAGTCAGTCAGTGTCTCGGTCCTGTCCTCGCCAGGCTGTCAAACTGAGCTGGTCTAACTGTTAAGACGGTCTTCCAGTTAGACCGTTTAACTGGAAACTGCTAACTCGCTCCGCTGTTGTTGTTGTTGTTGTTGTTGTTGTTGTTGTTGTGTTCGTCCAGTGAATCAGAGGGCGGTCACCTCGGAGCTGGTTGACCTCCACTCCACCATACAGGACATACGCACCGCCTGCGCAAAGATCCCTGCCACCTCCGAGGACCACTTTGCCTCTGTCATGAGCGTATCCTTCCACCCAAAGTAGTGCCTCATTAGAAGCTATTCTCGCAAGCCGTAATGGAATTAAATCACATCGTGTGTGCATACATTTATGTTGCATGCAGGTATGCTAGTGCGTAGCCAAAAAAAAGCTTATAGCTTATTGGGTTCAAACGAGGGCGGCACGGTGGTGCAGTGGTTAGCACTGTCGCCTCACAGCAAGAGGGTTCTGGGTTCGAATCCACCTGGGACCTTTCTGTGTGGAGTTTGCATGTTCTCCCCGTGCTTGCGTGGGTTCTCTCCGGGTACTCCGGCTTCCTCCCACAGACCAAAAACATGCAGGTTGGGGATTAGGTTAATTGGTGTCTCTAAATTGACCAAAGGTGTGTATGTGAGTGTGAATGGTTGTTCGTCTCTATATGTTAGCCCTGTGATTGGCGACCTGTCCAGGGTGTACCCCGCCTCTCGCCCGTTGCAGCTGGGATTGGCTCCAGCCCCCCCGCGACCCTCTAGGGGATAAGCGGTACAGAAAATGGATCGATGGATGGGTTCAAGCAGCCCCAGTCGTGACCCACCAGTCTGACCCTTGACCCTTGACCCCTGGGCCACCCCAGAGCTTCCTGGAGAACAGCCACCCGGCGGTGCAGTCTCTGGACGCGCTGCAGAGCAGGGCCATGGAGGAGTTCTCCAAGGTGGCGTCCTACTTCGGGGAGGACAGCAAGGCCACCAGCACTGAGGTCTTCTTCGGCATCTTCACAGAGTTCATGTCCAAGTTCGAGGTGAGAGTCACACACACGCACACCCTTTTGTTGTCTGTTTTAAACCAAACGTCACCAGGGTGAGATGGAGCCTAGGGTGACCAGATTTCTCCAAAACCAAAAACGGGGACACTTTGCACGTGACAATAACACGCGTGCGCACATACACACACACACACACACACACACACGCACACACACACACACACACACACACACCATTACATGACTGAATGTCAGGCTTTGAAAATGGGAATAATCCAGACAGCATTGTGATGGTGAACAGGCCTAATCATAGGCAGCATTTATTGATTTGAAAGAAAGAAGTAAAGTGTGTGTTTGTGTGTGTATGTGTGTGTGTGTGTGTGTGTGTGTGTGTGTGTGTGTGTGTGAAAGACAACGTGTCAATCATTATAACCATGGCATGGATGTGCTCTATAGGCCTTTACTCTCAGTAGGTAAAGAAAAGCCGTTAAAACCTGATGCATTCTGTTGTAACCTTGCACACAGATGCATTGTAATGCTGAGGACTGCATAGCAACCGCAAATCGAACGTAACGATACATCGTAACATTGACCGCAGAGCGCAGCCACGGCTCACTGACAGGCCGACAGCATGTCTGCAGACACACGCGCACACCCACGAAAACTCGCTGTACATTTTACCTTTATTGTGCCATGATAAGATAATGTAGGCTATGCTGGCGCTGTACCAGGTCAGTGTCATATCGTATCGCGAAAACCGGGACACTTTTGCGTCCCGACGTGCTTTTGTCGAGAATCGGGACACCAGACTCAGAATAGGGACTGTCCCGGTCAAACGGGGACATCTGGTCACCCTAATGTAGCCTGTGTGATGATGATGATGATGATGATGGGATGTTTAATGTGTCATGGTCGTGGACATGTGGCTCATGTTGCAGAAGCATCTGGCACACCGCTACCTAACAGTCATTTGTGAGAACCATTATTCTGAACAGGGATGTTCCAGCTCTGACGTGTTCCCCCAAGGGTTCTTGCGCGTGTTCAGTCCCTGTGTGTGTGTGTGCGTGTACAGTATGTGTATGTGTACGTCTGTATGCACCTCGCAGCGAGCCCTGGGCGAGACGCAGGCCTCTGAGAACCCTAGGAGCCCGCGGCTGTCGTCCCCCCTGGCGTGGTAGGAGCGCCCTGCCCGTCGCCGTGACAACGACGCCGCCGGCCCGGCCCATTAAAAAACCCCCCCACCCGTCCCACTTCGCTCTGTTCAACCAAAGTGCCAAGATTACACCAGGAGGACCACCGATCACCGCCAGGCCCCCCCCCCAACACCAACACTTCCCCTCGGCCAGCCAGAGCTCGTCAGCCACCCCGGGGTCACAGAGGTCGCGTGGTCAGAGAGGTCGTGGGTCAAAAGGTCAACAGTGTGGCTGTCTGTGAGGCAGCCGGGGTGACTGAACGCACCGTCTTGGTGCGAGTGCTGTAAGCAAGGGAGAACGAGACGTAGGTAATAGCAACAAGTGGTCTAAACATGAAATCATCACCTTGTTTAATGTATGATTATACAGCAACAAAAAAAAGGAAAGAAAAAAAAGGAAATCTATATTTTCTATCGGATCATATTCCAGAGGTGTATAGAATAAAAAGGTGGATATATAACTTAGATATACGATACATGCCAGTTGATTGTACTACTGTAAGATACGCAGATAGCCAGAAGCCATACCTGGGTTTGGTAAATCAGTTAACTACAGTTATGCTCTCCTACCGACGCCCATAGAGAACTATCTGGTTATATTGGCTGTAGAAAACGTTGTAGGCCTACAACAATATGCAAAAATCTCTCCATAAGAAAAACAAAAAACACCAGTATTTTCTTGGGGTTTTCGAAACGAGCTGCAAGAGTGCGCTTAGTTCAGTGTTTGCCGGCTTGTTACAATAGACGTCCTCGACAGATAAGCTGACTGTAAATAGATACAGTATTTTCGGACCAGTCCATTTTCACGGGTCGAAACGAGTCCCATACGATGTAGCGATGTTGCCATGGCGTGTTTTTTGTTCTCTACGTTGGTGTTTTATGATTAACATTTGAACGTTCACGCGGTTCGCTATGCATTCTCTCTCCGTTCCCTTTTCTGATGATATGCTCTTATTTCCGCGGCTCCCTTGAACAGCCACCCGACGTGACGCGCAGCTCGAATCAGGCTTTTAACGCTACCTGTGAACGCGTGGACTGTGTGTGGGGTTTTTTTGTACAGTGTTGCGTGTATTCGTTTTGTGTCGGGAGTCATTTGCATGTTTTGTGAAAGTCAGTTGTCGTAAATTTATGTTAACAAAAAAAGAATGCACATCTGCTCTTGTTTTAGTTTCATTTTATAGTTGTTTTAAAATAAAAATGAAAGTCTGCTAATGTTTACCGTTTTGTTGTCTGTGCGTTATTTGGAGAAAAAAAAGAGACAAAAACAAAATGGCCCCAAAAACACGAGCACAAACGAAACACAGTAAAAGGTTACGCACTTTTTCTACTGATTCACGATGGGGCCGCCGGTACCTGGACCCCTACCTGACTCTGTGTAGGGGTGAGGATGCACACACTCTAAACATCTCTGACATGGAAGCGTGCAACACGGCTGCTGGTGTTCCAGTGAGGACAGCCCTCCTGTGGGCCCCTATGGGGACGGGGTCGAGGCAGGGGAGCCGTCCTTCCTGCAACATGCCACCAGGTGGCTTTCCTGGGCTGCTCCAACACAGGTGTGTGTGTGAGTGAGTGAGTGAGTGAGAGAGAGTAACCAAAATGGTAAGGAAAGAAAGTCTTGCAAGTAAGTACTTTGAATGCGACTAATTGTTTAGTTTCCCCCGATAAAGCATCCAAATTAACTATTGGACTTGACCAATACGCACAAGTTATTGCAAAGGTGAACCGTGGTGTGGGTCAATGGCTCCCCCTGCAGGTGAAACACGTGCTACTGCATGCAGAACGTCCGACATGGTACCAGGTCACCTGTTGATTCGTGTTGATGAGACACACCTGTGATCCACTTAGAACCTCAATGAAGAAAACCTGAAAGTGTTTCTTTTAAAGCGGGTCAAGGGGGTTTGGCCCTCCTTTGAGGGAGACAAAAATATATATATTTGAAAAGAACGTTTTAAAACTCACCTTATATTTTATTTTATAAAACCCCTCAAAATCCGTGGAGCCCAAAGAAGGCACCATACTGGATCTCTCAGAACCAAGCCCACCAGAAACCAGAACTTGGATGGCCAGTTAATACACAGAATCTACTAACATGCTTGTTGTTTTTACTTTCTTGCTGACGCATCACTTCTCACCATCACGGCAGAGCTGGACAAAGGACAAGCCGTTATTAACTTTATATACTTTATTTTTCTTTGGAAATGAACTATAACCAACCATTCATATCACATTAGGTTTATTCCAACGGTTTTAAGCTCGCCGGCCGGCATATACAACAACAAAACTAGCGAGCTTAAGAAAAAAAAATTGCAGCATCATCATCATCATTATCATCATCATCATCATCTCTAGTTTAATGGCATCATGTCGTCTGGAGGACTTAAGGACTGCTGACTGTCGCGGGGTAAGGCCATGAGGTACACCAGCAGAGAGCACGGGGGGAGGGGGAGGGGGGGAGGAGGGGGAGGAGGGGGAGGGAGGGGGGGAGGCGGACAGAGAAGAAGCGTGATTGTCTACCGAAAAAAAAACAAAGGAAAAAAAAAAAAAGCGTTTCCACAAGACGAGCGCGACCCAACTCTCCTTGGTACCGTGCTGGTTTCGCTCGCCGGTCCGGAACCAACCCATCATCAGATTCATCAAGGAAACAACACAAAATAATAAAAAAATACTCCCAAGCTGTGCGTACACGCAAACAGACATCGGCGACGCAGCCATTTGTTGTTGGGTTTTTTTTTTTTTATTCTGACCTGGCAGAAGAAAAAAACAATAAAACATAAAAAGGAAACTCTGACACCGCCTCACGACCGAGTCTACGCACGGGGATGTCGGCGTAAACCCAGCTCAGCGGGGAAAGACGCTTCTCTTCTCCAACATCCAGTAAAGTCTTTAACGGGCGCGTCTCATCAGCCACGCAGACGTCGCCTTCTCCCCCAGCTCCCTTACATTCAACTCCTCTTCGTCGTCTGGTGTGCCTGTAACAACCCCCCCCCCCCCCGGCAGAACCAGCATGTGTGAGACACACGGAGGAGGAGGAGGAGATGCAGAGAACGCTCGCCGGCTGCAGGGGAGAGATGCTACAACACGGATCCTGAGCCACGTGGGCTCGGCCAAACATCTGCTCGTCAGTGCAGCCCCTCACGTTGGGTCTCCTGGTGGAGAACCTCAACGTGTCAGTTCCATTATAATCTGGGGGCCCGGTTCCCTCGCCCTGCCACCCCCACCCCCCTCCCACCCCCCACAGAGCCTTTGCTGCAAAGGGAAGGTTTTTTTTTTTTTTTTCCAAGGAAAATACTGAAAGCATCTGGGGTCCTTCCCAGTTGTAAAAAACAGAGCGACGAGAGCGTTATTAACAACAAAGGGGTTTCTGGTGGAACCCGGATTAAGGCATGGTTTAGTTTTCTTAAGGAGAGCCGCCAGCTTCAAGGCCAGCGAGACACGGGGAATGTGTGGCGTTCCCTCGCTTCAATAAATACAACCGGAGACGGGGGGCCGGGGTCGGGACGCGCGGGGGGGGCCGGAGACCACCGACAGAAGGTCAGGGGGTCAAGGGGGGGTCAGAAGGTCAGAGGGTCACAGGACAGTGAAACGAGTGGTTTGGACGACCGGGTCCTGCGGTCACCAGCTGCAGCCCTCAGCAACACTTTTGGTTTTTTTTTCTTTTTTCTATTGTGTTCATTTCCCTCTGCAAAAAAAAACAAACAAAAAAAAAAAAACAACAACAACAACAAAAAAACACCCATGGAAATGCAAAAAAGCTTCCCGAGTTCACCGCCGGCCCGCGTGGCGTCGGACTCGTGACCCACCGCGACCCAGCGGCTCGCCAGCGCTGAGCCTGCTGGTCGCTCTGCTGGAACCTCTCCTTCCAGCAGAGGTTCCTCGCCGCCCTCATCAGCTCATCTGGATCTATTTACCGTTTTGCATACTGTGGGGAACTGACTTATTATGCGTCCACAGTCCCAAGCGGAAACTTCTATAACGTGTAACGTGAAGCTTTGAGCGCGTTCGCCTGTGAGTGTGCGCGTGTGCATGTGTGCGCGTGTGCATGTGTGTGCGTGCGTATGTGTGCGTGTGTACGTGTGCGCGCGTGTGTGCGCGTGTGTGTGTGGGCTGCACAGTGGGGAAGGGGTGGAGAGTGGAGCAACAGGTGGGTGGTGATCGTAGGGGTGGGATTGGGGGAGGGGCGGAGCTTGCTAACCCCCCCCCCACACACACGCACGCACACACACACACAAAGACCCCCTCCTCTTCCTCCTCCTCCTCCTCCTGGGCGCTTTCTCTCCTCATAGGACGGTGGTCTCGCTCTCCAGGTCGAGGTCTTTAAGCGTGAAGGGCAGGAGGGTGGAGGCGGAGGTGGGGGTGGGGCTGGTGGGGGTGGTGGGGCGGGCGGAGGAGTCTTGAAGCTGGTCCACGGCGTGCACTGGGACCAGTGCTCGGCTGAGGCCTTTGAAAGACATGGCCGGGTCTGTGGGAACACACACAGACACACACACACACACACACACACACACTCTTGGTTGGTCTGACACTGAGGGAGGGCCTCGACATCCCAGAGACAAACACGCACTGAAAATCACCGGTGGCTAAATGTGACAGTGAAGCACTTTACAGGGATGTGGGTTTGTATGAGATAAGGCCCCATGCACGCGTACGTGAAGAGATGGATACTGCGAGTGCACTCTGGAGGCTCTCGTGTTACAACAAAGGGATGCGCTAACATGCATGGACTTTGGGTTTTCAGAAACGACGCACACCGGGCATGCTCATGCTGGTGCCCATGCACCGCGTTGACCAAACACAAACACGCCGCGAAGCTTGGAAACGTTTAAAGGTAGCCATGTCATTGTTTGTTTGTTTTTGCCATTCCATTACGAAAGCCTTTGAGGAAAAAAAACAGCCAAGTTGGGGCAGCGTGTTTTGGGGCGCTGTGCGCCTTGTGGCCAGCAGGGGGCGGCGTCGAGCTAAAAAGCCGAGGGCAACGCGTGCCGGGGGAGCAGCAGAGGTCGCGGTGAGTGATGTAACAGCTGTTAGGCTCTCGTCGGAAAAAAAAATAAATGTTTTAGTAGAATGTACAAGAATGACGCTGGGTTGCATTTGATAACAGCTAAAGCGCTCCCCTGGGGTCGGTGAACTTATGGAACATTCTGCAACTCTGGGGCAAATTCAACTCCACTAAACGCACCGAATTCCTCTCGTTAGTAATGAATTGGGAAATAAACACAGGTTTCAACCTTAAATACTTTCCCATGACGTATCGCACACAGAACAGCTTTTAAGATCATGCATCCGCATGCCTGGCATGAATCCATGGATACACACACAGTCCGCAGCTCAGTGAAGCCTGGTGTTAATAGAACAATGACAGGAGGCGTGCACGTGACACGCACGTGCACACACACATGCACACGAGGGCCGAGGTCAATAGCCGGAGACCGACATCACCTCTCGAATATGGAGGATGAGGCATAACCATATAAGGACAACACCTAAACTAAACCCCATCACTTTTAAAACCAAGATGGCCAAACGCCGAGCACTGTAGATGAGAAGGATTTGAAACGGACACACTGACACCGTGTAGTTTTTTCCTGACACTCGCAGCTCGACTTGCGCCACGTAGAAGCCGATGAGAATGAAGGTTTAAGCTCCGGTGTTAACGAAGGGTCGCGGCTCCGTGTGATTCAGCCGAACCTCTGGTCTCTCTGGGGAACGTTAGCTAACGGGAGCCCGCTAACGGGAGCCCGCTAACGGGGTGCTAATCGACGCGTAGCCGTCTCAGCTTGGTCCACAACACCCCGGGGGTGAGGCTTCACCCAGCAGCTCAACCCCTGGGCCGCTTTGTGAATCAAAAGTTAAGTCGATTACAAATCACCGTTTTAATGGGAGACTCGCGGCTTATTTAAAACCTCAGAGGCAGCTAATGCCTCGGAAATACGGCTTATTACCACGTCAGTTGCAAACCCTTCTCAAATAAAACGTTATTTAAAGTGTCACGATGAGCAATGGAGGTTAAACTAAAATAATGATCGGTGGCAATGGAATCCCCAGTGGACAGCAGGCAAAACAAAATGGCCGCGGGGGCAACAGAGGGGCAAACGGAGTAAAACTGCAGGAGCTGTGGAGGTCAGTTGGGTTAAAACCACAAACCTTCCTAGACGTTCTTCAACCTGCGGAGGCGGGGGGGGGGGGAGGGGATGGCAACACGACACGGTTAGAGAGAGCATTCATCAAAGAGCTCTCCAGTACAGCGCAGACCAAACCACTTCCTGTCACGGCCGGCTAGCGCCCGCCGTCAGCGCACCTCAGAGTACATCATGACGGGGTAAACCGGTTACATCCGACACGGGATACTCAGGGATGCTTGGGGATACTCAGGGATACTCAGGGGTACTCGGGGGTACTCGGGGATACTCGGGGATACTCACCCATGATCTTGTAAGCGCTGCCGCATATCCCGTTGGCGTCGCCGCCGGCGACGGGAGGCTGGGGCGGCGGGGGGATGCTGGGCCGGTTACGGGGCCGGGGGACCGGGCGCGGCCGGGGGAGGGAGCCCGACTGGAAGGGGGAGGGGCAAGGGGCGGCCAGCCCGGGGCTGTCCTGGGAGGAGGAGGAGGAGGAGGAGGAGGCGGCGCCGGCGGCCACGAGCGAGGAGGGCGGGGGCGTGTCCGGCGGGCTGGGGGTGCCGGGGGGCGTGGCGTCCGTGGCGCCCCCCTGGGTCTCCCCCGGCGCCGCCGGCGGGGGCGGCTGGCTCGGGGGGCTGGCCTGGGTGGGGGGCTGCGGGGGAGGGTGGCTGGGCGCCTGGATGGGAGGCTGGTTGCTGGAGTGGCGGCGGGGGGTGGCGCACGGCCCCGGGGAGAGGCCGGCGGGGGAGGTGGGGGAGTGGGTGGAGACGGGCCGGCCGGTGGGGCTGAGGGGCTGGGAGGGGCCGGAGGAGGAGGAGGACGTGGAGGAGGCAGAGGAGGTGGAGGAGGAGGAGGAGGAGGAGGACTGGTGGTTGAAGTTGTGTCCCGGAGGCTGGCTTGGCGGAGGGTTTGTGGGCTTGGGGGGCGCTGGGGCCGGCTTCTTGGCTGAAAGTGAAACAGGTGAGACCCCCCCGCGGTGAGAACACTCGCTACACGGAGGCTTGTACATCAGAGTGCATCATGGGATTTGTTGTTGTGGCGACACTCCACCATTTTGTTCGAGTTGTAACATGTAACATCCTTTAGTCAACATAAGACACGCTGTAGGCCAGGGGTCTCCAACACGTCGCTCGTGAGCTACCAGTAGCTCGCCACCCCATTCCAGGTAGCTGGCCAAAGGGTTAATTATATCCAATCAAATTCATAGATGTCTCGTCCCTTCTTACACAAAATGATTATTTGCCAATTAATGGTCCAGCAAACGGTTGTGCTGCTTAAAACGTACTATTTTCATGAAGAGTGGGAAACAGTTGTTTTGTTTCACGAACCTAACGTTGATGTTTTAATGCGAAATGTCAGTTGTGGACACAACATTTTGTGAATGTTCAGGCAAAACAAGCTTATTCCGTTTGTTTAGGTTGAAATAAGCTAGGAGAATAAATGTTATATAAAACATGAGTAGCTCTCGGCCATTTTAATTTAGTAAAAGTAGCTCTCAGAGGAAAAAAGGTTGGGGACCCCTGCTGTAGGCTAACCAAAACGTCAGCAGCCGGAGTAGGGGCGGAGGGGGTGCTCACCTCTGCGCAGCAGGTGAGGACTGGGTCCCGTGGGTCCGGCCCCGGGGGTCCCCAGCTGGCCCGCCCCCCAGGAGCCGTTCCTCTGGTGCAGCGAGGGGTGGCCGGAGGTGTCGCGGGACGACCTGGGGTTGCTGGGGGGGGGGGTGAGACGGGAAGAGAAGGACCGAGAGCTCAGGGTTGGCTTTCATCAGCGGGGATCTGACGCTCTGGCCTACGACAGATTCGAACCCTCAGCCGGAGGGCTCGGTGAAACCCTGAGGGTCCGACAGCCGCACAGCCCGGAGTCCCCCCTTTCGCTTTGAAACACCAACCACCACATCGAGCATCGAGCAACGCCACCGGCCCCCTTTTTTTTGCATGTGTCGGACCCCGGTCTCCTCCATCCCTCTGGCTGATACAATCCCGCGGGATCGATGACAATGGATGAATCCAATCATCTGTCCGGCGCCCATGAATGGCCGCCTTTCAGCGGCCGACTCAAAGGCCTCCTTCAGGCCTGGCATGAAGGCCGCCAATGTCTCTCCCAGAGGAGCCGGCTTGCTGTGAGCCGCTCCCTGTTGATGTTGTTACTGTTTTAGTAGGAAGGAGGCGCTGGAGGGGGGGGGCCCCCAGCTAGGGCGGGGCGGGGGGCCCCACCGTGTGTGTGTGTGTGGAGAATGCGAGTGGAATGACAGCGCGCATTGTGTGGTGGGTGGCGTCTCAGTGGGGTCGGGGTCGCGACGGGTCAGAGGGCCGCGTGAGGACCGGCGGGCCTAAAGGGAAAGCCTGACGCGTTGCCTGAGCCCAGGAGGCCGGGCCCAACGAGACCCCAGACGGGCCCCTTCACAACGCTAGCCGGTTCTGATGGCTACGTACCCGCTTAGGAGACGTGTCTCTAAAGCCATGCACAAAGAACACAGGTGTCGGGAATTCAGGGAGCAGGTAGAAGATTTGCACTGGGGTTTGATCCCCAGAACTGTATCTACTGGGGGGTGCTTAGCAGCCTGACCGCAAGCCTGTCCTGCACCCCGATGGTCTTTGGATCGCAGCTCGGCTGTAGACCGTTGAGACGGAGACTTGGTGGAGTGAGAGTGACCGTGTGAATTCACACTTCTGCGCACCCCGCGCATGCGTGTGCGTGCGTGCGTGCGTGTGTGTGTGAAGATCTGTGTAGGGATTACGAGACAAGACTGTGTAGGTCTGTGCAGAGCTGCCTGCACACGCCGCTATGGGAACCAAAACAAAGCATGCCACCTGATCCCAACTCAACCAATCAGTGATGGCGTTGCTCGGAGGACAGCGCATCTTTGGGAGTGCGCAGTGCTTTGGCTAGCTTAGGGCTACAAAGTCCCCCCCCCCCCCCCTTCCTCGTGGACCTTAGCGCGTACGTGCAGAACGCAGACGTGCGACTCGGCTGTTTACTCTCCTTGCATGCAGGGCCCGCGGCGCAGCGGTCCAGCGGAACCTTACCTGATGTCCTCAGCGCTCTGGGCCAGCATCTGTTGCGCGGCTGCCAGAGCCGCCATGTTGGCCGCCAAGCTAGGCGGGCAGTGCTCCGCCGCCCCGAGACCCACCGCCGGCGCCGGGGGCTGGGGGTCGGCCACGGGGTGGGGGACCTGCCCGCCACCACCGGCGCCACCACCACCGCCACCGCCGCCGCCGCCGCCGCCGCCGCCGCCACCACCGCCGCCAGCCTGGCCCTGCCAGGGGGGCTCCACGGGGGGCAAGGGCGGCTGAAAGGCTGGCGAGGCGTGCTGCTTTCTACCTAACGTGTTGCTGCCTCTACGGAGGGTGTGGTTGTCCGGGTGCTTGTTAGAGGAGCTACGGGAGGGAGGGGAGGGGGAGGGGAGGGGAGGGAGGGAAGGGGAGGGGGGAGGCGAGCGGAGGACAGACGCCACAGAATCACCCATCAGCACACAAGGGAGAGGTTACGGAACAAGAACAGGAAGAAGAATTAAAACAGTTGAAACCAACGAGACCAGAAACAGAATCGACCAAGAATACCAGCAATCATGATTCATTAGTCATTGCACCATTGCACATTTGATCACGTTACGTTACACACGAATATAATCACAAACAAAAGCATCACCGATACGGTTAGCGCAAGCCAAAAAAATAACCACGCGTTTAGAAGCCGCCAGTGAATCAAATCAAACCAGTGATTGGTGAAAAAGGGTTGAGAAGGGCTTGGGGGGGGGAGGGCTGGGGGGGAGGGCTGGGGGGGGGAGGAGGGGGGGAGGAGGGTCCTACCCGTCCTTGCGTGAGGAGGCGTCGGGGGGCTCGGGGCACACCATGCTGCCGGGCCTCTTCCTCTCCACCGTGCTGCAGTCGTAGTCCGCGTGGCCGCCGGAGCCGGGGGCCGGCGCCGGCATGGCGAACATCCCCGACACGTTGAACTCCACGTCTGCGGGGGGGGGGGGGGGGAGACGGAAGGGAGGGGGGTCACTGACCGACGGGAGGCCGAGCCGAGCCGCAGCGGTCAGCAAGAGCGCTCGCCATCAGTCTGGCGATCTCATGTCCCGTTATGAAGAGGGGAATGCTCTGACTTTAATTAGTTTTGTAGCAACTTTGCCTTAGTTGGCGTGTGATGCTGTGTGATGCGGTGCTACATCACCAACATAGTTCTCAAAAGGAACATAACACAATACGTTCCTGACTCTCTCTGTGACTAACCGACACATTAGTGCTCATAAACTGGATGGGACTGAATAACGTGGGGAATTTGTTTCACTTGGACTGAGGGTGAAACTCGAGGTGAACTTTTGTTCCTTTGGAACAGAATCTTGACCTTATCGAGATGACATTCTGTGGCTTTCTCAAGTCAATACTGTACGGAAGAATGAGTGAAAAATCCTAGCATATCAACATTGCTCGATTTGCAGGGCCCGTATTTCTAATCTGCCCCCGGAGAATTCGCTGTTAGCTCAGAGTAAGTGTGCGGCCACGTGAACCACGGGACCTCCGTGGAGGTGGGTGGTCTGCAGAGCGTCAGGACGTACCCTCCGGGAAGAACCAGTGGGCGTGCTGGATGATGGGCTCAATGATGGTGACCACGTGCACCGAGGTGGCTGCAGCCATCTCAGCCAGGCTCCTGGGAGGACAGACAGACAGACAGGTTACACTTTGGACACTGGGGAACGAGCCCAGAACCTTCACTATGCCGTCCCACCCTCCTCCATTCATTTGAAGGTCCTGATGACTCTTGTCTCTCACGGTTAGAATATAGGTTTATATGTTTATATGTATGTATTTATATGTATTGTATTTCATACACCCATTTGCTGGGTGGATGAAATGCTTGAATTTCCCTTTGGGGATTCATCAAGTGTTACTTTATCTCCCCCCCCCCCATCCCCCTCACCCTCCCCCTCTCTCACCCCTCAGTCTTGGCCCAGAGAAGGTTGGGTCCCAGGACGATGGCGATGTTGCTGGGCGTCATCTTGTTGACCTCGCTGTCCTCGGCCAGCTTGGCCAGGAACTTGACCAGATACCTGCAGGACGGACGGACGGACGGGGAGCGCAGTGAGAACAGCCCGGAGGACATGAGGTTTGAGATGAAAGCATTGTGTCCTTTTATCTGATCAGTGTTGTGTTGTTTTATCAGAGCAGTGTTGTGTCGTTTTATCTGATCAGCGTTGTGTTGTTTTACCAGAGCAGTGTTGTGTTGTTTTACCAGAGCAGTGTTGTGTTATTTTATCAAGGGTAAGTAAAAAATCTAATGGTAAATAAAATAATTATGGTCTATATATATATATATATATATATATATACATAAACGTATATTTAGGATTTTAAATTACGAGGCATCTCAAAATGGCAATGGAATACTGTCACCAAAAAGTCCCATGATGCACTCTGATGGAAAGCCTTACCTCAGGTTGGCTTTGTTGTTCTTTGGCAGTTGGTCACAGACAACCCAGAGAGCCTGCATCCTCTTATCTGGATCTGAAACACTACAGAGACACACGCGCACGTCAGACAAACGGTTTTCAGTGTCGCAGGTCCTTTGTTAGACTGACCCACAGACACGTAGATGTCGATCCAACGCGACGTCTCGTGATTGGCTGAGCGGGAGCCTCACCTGGAGGCCTGGATCCACTCATCGTAGAGCTGAAAGGTCATCAAAGGGTCTGGAAGTTCCCTCAGGTAGGACTTCAGCGCTCCTATGAAGGCGGACACACAGCGTTTAAAAAAAAAAAAACACAGCCAAACAATGGGCTGTCTCTGATCTGATCTGGTGTCTTTGAGGCCAGACCGTCCACAGCGCCGTGGGAAGCGATTCTTCAGACTAACCACACGCACACCAAAGGGATCGTTCCATCTTGGATGAGGTTCCGCTTTCGGATTCTTGGTGCTTGTGTGTGTTCCATCGCTTTCATTCGACGTCGCAATGTGTAACGAGTCAACGAAGCTTCATAGCATAAAATAACCCCGTGAGACGTCTGTAGTCAATGGTGATCGATAGTGAGCTCAATATTGTTATTCATAAAATAACTGACCACGCCCGTACATCTCTCTTTGTTTAAGAGTGACGCTCTGCCACTCCGCTGCACTGCCAAGTTTTTTATGTTCTGAAAGGCCCCCGCCTACAAAGTCAATCTTGCACACTGCCATTTTAAAAAGGCCTTCAGCGTCCTGAGTTGAACGGGGTCAGGGTGGTGGTGGGGGTGGTGGTGGTGGTGGTGGAGCGTACCAGCTACGGCGTGGGGGTCACAGTAGAACTCCTGCAGCTGCGAGGTGGAACAGTCCAGCGCAGCCTTGAGCTTCTTCAGTTTGGACGCCCCTGCCGCTATTCTGAACAAACCCTGTAAACACACACACACACACGCACACGCATGCATACACACGCACGCACACACACGCACACACAGTCGTTGTTTCAAAACAAGGTGACAAAAAGGCCTTCAACACACACACACCCAAGGACCTCTCTCGTAAACCGACCTTTGTTTAGGCACATGGTCACACACGCACACACTTCCTGCTACAAACAGGGTTCAGCCCAGTTAAACTCTCTCTGAAGCTCTAAAACACACAGCGCTCACTCTCGCCTCCTCGCTCCGCACATAATGAAGCCCTTCACGCACACACAGGCTGGCAAACAAACACATCCAGCCCCACGCACGCACACACACACACACACACACACACACGCACACCGACAGCACAGCCTGTCAGCTTCACAGGAAAACAAAGGCAGTCCTCTCACACACACACACACACTGGGCTCGCCAGGAACCCAACGGCATGGCAAATACTGCGGTGCAGTTCAAACACAATTCACACACACACACGCATGCACACACAGTGGCACACACGTCTGATTTAGAGACAGGAGACATAGATACCATTGTGTGCTAAAATTGTCTCCGGCGTGGGGGGGGGGGGGGGGGATGGGTGAGAATGGGGTGGAGGGGGGCATAAATCGCGGCCGTGTCCGGCAGCCTCTCAAGCGGTTCGGAAAGCGCGGAGGAAAGATTCAAAAGGAGGCGTTTCCTCTGTTTACAGCCGGTCTGCCAGCGCGGCTCGCCTTGCCGTGCGACAGACGGGGGGGTCTCAGTCCGGGTCCTTCTGGTCACCTGACCCGGCGGACCGAACCGCTGGCCCGGCCGGCGCCGGCTCAGCATGCATACATACATACAGCAGCCCGATGCCGGGTCGGGCCTGGTGGTGTTTTTAATCACCGAAGCGACGGTCGTTTTAGCAGGTCGATGAGGTGTCACAGGAAGGTGACCCATCACACGCTACTGCAGTGATGCCATAACGTTGATCGACCAGCAAGGAGAACTACTATATATTTTAAAGTTTCATAACGATGACTCTCATGTTCTGAAGCTTCACGCAGTATTTCCATACACATTTAACATCACTCAACTTAATTGAAAACGATTCAACGGTCGTCCAAAAAAAATGCGAGTCAATTAACCAATTAACTCCCGGCCAATGGGAGCCCCTCTGCGTACCTCCTCCTTCATGCCGGTCTCCAGCAGCATCATGACGCAGGCCTCCATGGGCAGGGCGATCTCCCTGCTGCTCCTCTTCAGGTGCTCGTCCAGCCCCGTGCCGAAGGCCGGCTTCTCCGTCCACGAGTCTGGGGGTCAGAGTTGCAGACATCAGGAACCGCCGTGTCTTCACACCCTCATTCATTTACAGTCTTAAAATGGCCGCCGTTCATTCCATTCATTTGACTCTTATCCCATTCGTCGTTCGGTGGACACTTTTATGCACCGCGACTGATGAGTTTAGACACATGGCATTCAAGGAGCCGGTAGGGTTTCAGGGGCAGTTTTGCTCAGGGACGCATTCCTACAGGTGGGCTGTGGAAATCCGGGTTCGAACCCAGAACCCTTTGACTGGCAACACCCCCCGACCGCTAGCCTATCCTGCCCAAGTGTTCCTCCCCAGTCTGGTGTGTATTGCTGCTCTGCTGAGACGGAGACGTGTTCCCCGTCATTAAAGGGCCGGTACCAGCTTGGTTGACGTGATGCTGGGTTCCTCAGCGGGGGGGGGGGGGGGGGGGCGTGCTGATCGTGTGCTACGTGGTGAGTTCTGGTGCTTAGTACGAACAAAGCACTTCTGGGTAAACACCCGGCCGTCAGCTGATATTCCACACCTTGACAGGAAAGGAACTCTGGGAGCTACATTGCCGGGCAGCAAAGCACAAAACACATTTCCAACCTTGAGCCAATATGGACAAACCAGACCAGAACATTAGTGGCGCCCACGCCCCGGCCAATAAAATCTTGTTTAATCAACCCGTATACAAGCAAAATTCAACTTCAATGAGGTCCAAAACCTGGGAGTTTGAATTGGCCGATCAGCAGTAATATTGTCCAAAATGGGCCCATAGTGTGACAAAAGGGCTTACTCACTGCCTGAAGTCTTAATCTTCCTCGCTACCTCCCCCCCCTCTCTCTCTCTCTCTATCTCTCTCCCTCTCCCTCTCTCCCTCACTCTCTGTCTCACATAGTTCTCTAAACGCTAGGAAATCGACCTGGTCTTGAATTTCAGCTGAGCTGCTGCCAGAGTTCCAAGTAAGCGCTGTTCATAATTTGCAGTGAGTCAGGCTTTCTGTAGCCATGGAGCTCTCTATAGCCGCGGAGCTCTCTGTAGCCGCGGGGCTCTCTGTAGCCGTGGGGCTCTATGTAGCCGCGGGGCTCTATGTAGCCGTGGGGCTCTATGTAGCCGCGGGGCACTATGTAGCCGCGGGGCTCTATGTAGCCGCGGGGCTCTCTGTAGCCGCGGGGCTCTATGTAGCCGATGGGGCTCTCTGTAGCCGCGGGGCTCTCACCGCATGCTTCTCGGCTAGTGCACGTGACAAGTTGCACGGTCACACATTGGAGTTTTTTGTTTGTTTGCTTGCTTTTTTTATGAAAGAGAGAGAGAGAGAGAGAGAGAGCGAGAGGTAGAGAGACAGAGACAGCGAGCAAGAGGTAGGGAGACACAGACAGGGGCCGGGCGAGGGTCCATGTGGGTTCAATGAGAGTGTGGTTAAGCAGCGTGCGTGGAGTTTATGAGTCATGATCTCATGCCGGGACAGCAGGCCGGCTGGTGGGGTGGAACACATGTGTTCCCCTGGAGGAACAACAAGCGCCAGCTCTACCACCTCAGGGGGAGACAGCGAAGGGGGGAGACGAGGGGGGGAGACGAAGGGGGGAGACGAAGCGAGGGACGACAGAAAATCAATCAAGTCAGACACAGGAAACGGAGCAAAACACAAAGCGCGTCTGGAAGCCGTCCCAACAAAAAACAACCATCCCGAGGAGACCCCCACCTGGCACCTGGTTGTCATGACGACAAAGCCAGATTAAGTGTTGTTGGTCACCGTCGTGACTGTACACTCACAACCACACCACGGATACGAGCAATACACACACACATGCACGCGCGCGCACACACACACACACTATATTGCAGTGTGTCTGTGGGAGAGTGCCTGCATGCGTGAGACATCAGGGGTGAGCGTGGTCGCTGGTACGAGTCTTGGCAGCGGTGGACGCACGCTCACACTGCTTTAATGCACAGCCAGGGACACGGGGGAAATGAGGGGAGCTGGAGGGTTGTTAAAAATGTTATGGAGAGAGGGGTCCAAGACCGATGCCGTCCCATAGAGAGGCGTGTGTGTGTGTGTGTGTGTGTGTGAGTGCATGTGTGTGCTTGTGCATACGGTTACTACCTTGCTGGGATTGGATGGTGGGTAAGACATTCTCCAGAACAGTGAGAGATTTCCTATGGTAGTCTGCCTGGGCCTCCAAGAGCTGTAATACAGATGGAGAGGGAGAGAGGGGGAGAGAGAGAGAGAGAGAGGGGGAGAGAGAGAGAGAGAGGGGGAGAGAGAGAGAGAGAGAGAGAGAGAGAGAGAGAGAGAGAGAGAGAGAGAGAGAGAGAGAGAGAGAGAGAGAGAGAGAGAGAGAGAGAGAGAGAGAGAGGAGAGAGAGAGAGAGAGAGAGAGAGAGAGAGAGAGAGAGAGAGAGAGAGAGAGAGAGAGAGAGAGAGAGAGAGAGAGACAAACAGACAGACAGACAGAGAGTGAGTGAGGAAGAGAGACAGTCAAATGAAAAGTTTTAGAGTAGCAAACAGACCAACAGACCACATGCCTGTCCCCCCCAACCCAGCCCCCACAGTCAGCAGCACAGCTGGGCCCGTTCCCACGCACAGGGAAATTACACTATGTGTACTGTGCACGTGGAGCCCCCCCCCCCGCGACACACATCTATACACACACACACACACACACACACACACACACACACACACACACACACACACACACACACACACACACACACACACACACACACACACACACACACACACACACACACACACACACACACACACACGCTCACACGCACACACACACACTCAATAAAGCCCTCACCATGACAAAGTAGCAGGCGTAGTCCCCCTCTT
>JAXIVH010000133.1:324229-406729 GCA_036785325.1 Urophycis tenuis
GGTGCCAGTGCTTGTACACCCACCCATACGGCACCGTCGTGCGCTCCTGAAAGTCCCCGGGAGAAGGGAACCCTTTTCTGGGCTCCGTCCCTACTGGGTGTGGGGGTGTTGGGTAACGTACCACCGGGGCGTGTCCCCCCGAGGCGTGCAAATAACATTGGCCTGAGAAAGTAGGTATCATACACTTTGTTTTATTTAATTTATTGTTAAACAAGAGGTTGTTTTTTTTATTGCATTGAGGCATGATTGATTGCATTATTGAAATGATCGTAAAAAAAAGCAACAATATAAATAACAGGGTGAGATCAAGGGTTCATGTTAAATTGATTTATACAACAGAGAATTTCCAGCTTTTAAAAGTATGATTTCATAGCCAGTGCATTAATAATTTTACTACAACAACAACAACAAAAAAAGAATCTACAATATCGTATTCAAACATACCGTAAAATACACATTTGTGAAAAAAAAAAGATTTACAAATTTAAAAAAAAAAAAGACGTACACAAACAAACCATTTGAAGACCGTTGAAATCCATCACCCAGTGGACAGTATACAGAGCAATCACTCTTCACTAAATGTCCTCCCTCCTCATCAAAAGACTACACACCAAGCAACTGCATAATTTTCCTCATCTCAACAGTTTGGCGGAATAAAAACGAACAAGT
Source organism: Urophycis tenuis (assembly GCA_036785325.1). Lineage (NCBI taxonomy): Eukaryota > Metazoa > Chordata > Actinopteri > Gadiformes > Phycidae > Urophycis > Urophycis tenuis. Next base: position 324,899 of record JAXIVH010000133.1, read on the forward strand.
CCCTCTCCCTCCCTCGGTGAAGGGTATTTTATTTTATTTTAAATTGGATTCGCAGTCGAGGACAGCAAACACAAACCCTTTGGTCAAGTTGAAAAAACACAAATAATTGCAGTGAGAGCGAGTTTGTGGCGAAATGAAAGCTCTGTACAAAATCAAACAACACCGCGTCACTGCGTGGGGGATTAGTGATCCCTATCTAGAAGACGGCAAGGTCAGAAGATGATTATGAAAAGAATGAGTAAAGGTTGCTGAGAAGTTCTCTCTCTTTTTTTTAAAAACATTGCTCCTCCTATAAAAGTGCATAATATCTCTAGATCACGTCCCCGCGAGGAGATCACGTTGGGCTTTTTCCTTCGCCCCTCCTTTGCGGCACGTCATCCCTACTCCGCTGACTCTCGGCCACTGGCTCCATTGATACATACTCCAGCGAGAATATATAATAAATTATCTATTTGACAGTATCGTAAATCGAAATGCTTTCTTTTAATATCCCACGTTAAATTAAAAGTACTCTGGTCGTCCTTCTCACGGTAAAAACCTCTCTGATAAAATATGCCTTGTGAGGCGCAGGTCTCTGTGGTGGATGAAGGGCTCATTGCATGCCAGTGAAACCACTGCAGGATGCTAATATGGCAAAACAGAAGCTTCCGGGCCTCTGGCCTGGCGTGGTGTCCCGAGACGGCTCCAGACGCTAGCCCCCCCCCCCTCCCTCCCCCATTGTCCTCCCGAAAACCCAGCCTCTCTCTCTCCTCCAGAGTCGTTCTGCAGGAGGTTTGCTCCTCGAGCTTCGCAAAGCAGAAGAAGACTCGCCGCGTTTTAACTCCTCGTTTTTTGAGTCCGGCTCCGCACCCAGAACGGTGCCGCTAACTCTCTCCTCGCCGTTCGAACAGAGTTCTGAGTGTGTTGCGAGGTTCTCCTGGTCCTGACCCCACCACCGCCCCCACCCCCTCCCCTCCCTGCTCCTCCGGTCCTCCTCGGGGTGGGAACCCGACAGGCGGTCCCGGGGGGTTCAAAGGTCACAGGTAGGCCTCCACGCGTTCCCACGGCTGCATCTCCGCGAAGAATCCCTCGCACAGGCCGAAGCCCTGGTCCAGGGAGAGGGGGATGACCTGCGCCTCCTCCTTGATCTCCTCCCAGGGCAGGATCACCACCTCCTCGGGCTGCTCCGGGAACAGCGTGGAGGCCTCCTCAAACTGCTGCAGGTGGAGGTGGGCTGCAGCAGCATCTGGTCCTGGTGCTGCTGCTGCTGCTGCGGGTGGTGGTGCTGGTGATGGTGCGGCACGTGGAGGTCGGAGGTCATGCCGGCGTGGCCCACCTCCACGTTGGCCCCGCAGCTCAGCTCCAGGTAGCCGTAGGACGACGACAACGGCGGCGGTGGGTGGTGGTGATGGTGGTGGTGGTGGTGGTGGTGGTGCCGGCCGGGTTTTGCCGATCGTCGGTCGCCCCGCCCTGGAGCTCGCCCTCGGCGCCGCACCACCTCCCCGACAGCCCCCCGGCCGCCACCCGCCGCCCGCCACCGCCGACGGGTGCCTGGCGGCCTGCAGGGTGGCCTCCATCTCGCAGCCCCAGCGAGCTGAGCGCCGTGTTGATGTCCAGGTCCTCGAAGTTGCTGCAGCTCCCGCCCAGCACGTCGTCGAAGACGGACGCCAGGTCGAAGTCCCCGCGCAGCAGGTCCCCGCCGCCGCCCGCCGCCCGCGGTGCGCCTCCGTGGCCAGCAGGGGGGACTTGGGCGTGGGCGCGCCCTTGCAGCCGTTGTTCTTGCCCGCCGGGTGGAGCTTGCGCCGGCCCCCCACCGCCCACCGCCCTGGTAAAGGCAGCCATTTTGGATCCGACCGGCGGTAAGGGGTCTCCCGGCCGAGTTTGCCGGAGCGGTGGGCGCCGCCGTTATTGTTGTTGTTGCTGTTGCTGTTGCTGTTGCTGTTGTTGTTGTTGTTGTTGAAGTGGTTGGTGGACATCCTGCGGCGCTTGAAGATGCCGTCCACAAACATGTCGGCGTACTGGGGGTCGATCTGCCAGAAGCCGCCCTTCCCCCGGCTCGTCCTTCTGCCGCGGCACCTTCAGGAAGCACTTGTTGAGGGACAGGTTGTGGCGGATGGAGTTCTGCAGGGCCCGGACACCGCGCAGGAGAGGAAGAGGAGGGAGAGGAGGGAGAGGAGAACACGGTGAGCCACAACCAAAGGGGGGGTCATGAAACATAATGAAAGTTTTTACGGAATGGACTGTATAAAACATGAACATATGGATGTGTTGTGTGTGCGTGAGTGTGTGTGTGCGTGTGTGTGTGTGTGTGTGCGTGCCTGTGTGTGTGCGTGTCTTTGTAGGGGGGAGAATGTGCGACGTGAGGAGCAGGGTGTATTGTTGTTGTTTGTATAGGAAAGCAAATGTACCTAATGAGGCTTTTGAGTAACACAGCTCTGTGCATTTCAAACATGATCAGCTGGGCTTAGCTGCCCGCCCTCTGAGGAACCCTCATTAACACACGTGCACATGTACTGGCATACACACACACACACACACACGCACACACACGTACACACACACACACACACAAACGCACGTGCAGTTCACGCATCCACACACGCTCACACACACACACACAACAGTGGGACGCATCCACACACATACAAAGACAATACAAACACACACGCACACACACGCACGCACACACACACACACACACGCACTTAACACACCCCCGCTGCACTTAACACTATTCCCCTCAGGTGAAACCCTGCAAGAGCTCTTTCTCTCTCTCTCTCTCTCTCTCTCTCTCTCTCTCTCTCTCTCTCTCTCTCTCTCTCTCTCTCTCTCTCTCTCTCTCTCGGAAGATGGAAATGTTTTAGAGAGATGTTGGCATAACAACACACTTGTCGTGCCCATCATCCAGGGTTACCATGAAAATCGGCCTCCTCGATATTTTTCTTTAAATCTGCCTCATTACGCGCTCGATCATTCCAGTCGCTACTCTGTTTGAGCCATTTCCCCCAAAAATAAAACCTACGCAAATAACGACGCGATGAGCGCAGTTCGAGCAGACATATGGGAACGGAGCGAGGGGGGGGGGTGTCTGGTGATAGCAGGCAGGTGATGGCGCTCACCTTTCCTTCCCTGCCATTTATCTAACGCATCAATAATGGAAGAGAGCGAGCGACCGGTTACCTGCCAGCTGGGCTCTGCGTGTTTGTAGTAGCGGAAATTCTCCGTGATCCAGTTATAGATGGTGGACAGAGTTACTTTGGGCTGTTTGCTGGCCTGCATTGCCATGCAGATGAGAGACGCATAGGAGAAAGGCGGTTTGACTTTCGGGTTGTTTTTGTAGTCGATGTCGGCCGGCGGACTCGTCTGGATGATGTTGTAGCCGTTCCGAGTTTGTGCGTAATTCACGAGCCGCGGGTTCGTGGCGCAGTCGCTGACGGAGGTGACGGGGCTGCCGAGGTACAAAGGGCATGCCCGTGGCCGCCGTGTCTCCGGCCCGGGGGCTGGACGGGGAGTCCACGGTGCCGCTCTGCGGGTAATCGAGATGCTTGAGGTGGTGCGCGTTCAGCTGCTGGAGCGACGACGGACAGCCGGCCACTGCGTTGGCGCATCTCTCGGGTCCGCGTTGATGATGGTGAAGTTCTGGAGCCAGTGGAGGCTGGTCAGGCTGTCGTCCAAGTGTACCGAATCGGTGCAAGTGCCCTGGTCGGACTCCGGGTAGACGGCCAACCAGTTCTCCTTAAACTTGGTGGCGATGTCGGGGCTCATCAAAACTGGCATTATGACCCAACGAGTGGAGATGCGGAGGTTCAGCGGGGGATTGAAGGCGAATAATATCCCTCAAAAATTCATCGAAGTTCACCTTCACGTCAACCTCGAAAAAGTCTAAGAGGAAATGAAACACAAGTCGAATGAACGAAGGCAAAAACGTCCACTCAGTCCATACATAATATGAAAATACGCGAAATAAAAGGGCACATAATTTAGCAATGCACATAGCCTAATAAGAAATAGTACAGTTCCGCCGATGCTGAGTCCACCTACCTGTAAACGTACTCACTGGGGGTGAGATGAGAGAGAGAGAGAGATGCGTGGGGGCGCGTGTGCACCTGTTGCGCCGTCCCGTCTGTCCCCGTGCGCTGCTCTCCCAGGACTCACTCGCGCATCTATTCTTTTGCGCAACAAGTGCTTTTTGGGGGGCGGGTATAGGGGTGGGTGGGAGTGGGGGGGAGTAAACAGGCCTGATGGCTGAAGCGGAGAACGAGAGACGCCTCTCTCTCTCTCTCTCTCTCTCTCTCTCTCTCTCTCTCTCTCTCTCTCTCCTCTCTCTCTCTCTCTCTCTCTCTCTCTCTCTCTCTCTCTCTCTCCTTCTCTCACATGGATTTCTGGTATTTTCTTAGTTCGGTTTTTTTTTCCACTTGCTATGAAAGCGTGCTATCAAAATGAACGATGAAAAACGTCAGAATGCCTGTCTGTTGTAAAAGAGTCCCACTTAAAGCCGGGGCGCCTGCCCACGAGCCCTTTAAACGACCAGAAGGCCTGTGATTGGTCGGCTCTTGTGTTCTTGGTTTTACTGGTTTCTTTCTTTCTTCTCTTTCTTTCCATTTTTTTCTTCTTTCCAACATGCAATGCCCCCCACACACTCCCACGCGCGCATAACGCGCACACACACACACACACACACACACACACACACAACACACACACACACACACACACACACACACACACACACACACGGAACGCCTATAGGGAGGCAGGCACTCAGTTAAAATGTTCAATTCCAAAGGCAAACGGCTCCACAACAATAGAAGGTACAATGGCGGCAATAAGAACAAGTAGTTTCTCCACGCCTCTACGGCTATAAGGTTTCTGGAGGTGGAAACGTGCCGGAAACGGGATCAAGTGCTGACGCGGAGGCGCGCTTCGCCGCTACTTCTGGAAGAAAGAAAAAAGTCGCGGCCAAAGCGCCCAGCTTTACGCGCGCCCATCAGACCGCCTTTCAGATCCCAACCGCCCCTGCCACGAGCCCAGACTATGATCTGTGACGTCCCAACTTAATAGCCCATCTGACGTACATGACAAGTCTGTTGGACTGCCTCACGTTTTATTTGACAGGGGTTTGGAATGGAATAAGCCTCTTTGTCCAGGCTTGGCGTTATTACTGCACTTGACCTACTGTGATTAAATAAAAGTATTGAAATAATAACAAACTACGCCGGGGATGAGATACAACGTATGAGTCTCCATGTGTGCAATGTTGGTATTTCAGGAATAATCTGAAGTGTTTTCGTTTGTAACGCACAGGGAATGATTTACAAAGGGAGACACACTGCCATCTAGTGGCCACATAGCTCTGGTTCAGATGTCCTGGTGGTCGGTAGCGTCAGCGGTCTGCTTCCTCTAGTGTCTGAGTGTGTTTCAGTGGGTTTTTAAAGGGCAGAGATGGGACAGTTCAACAGTTTGAATGAAAAGCAATCGAGAGTGCGCATTTAAAAAAGTAATAACTAGGCTACCATGGTTATATCAAGAATAATACCTCATTCTTGTTTACCAATAACAATACATTCTGGTTCACTGGAATCAGGTTTGAAATATGCCTTGTTATGAACCTTCCAGGGATCAACTCTGTGATCAAGTATTTCTCACTCCATAAACTATTTCAAAAGTAATGGTTTGTTTTGTTTGGATGTGTGTTCTCACAAAACAAGGCTGGACTATGAAAATCACATTGAAATGGTTCCCTAGAAGAGTATTCCTTGCATTCAAACCAGAAACAGCTGTAGGCCTACAGAGTACTGTCGTGGGCCGAGCCCAGCCTCATTCTAAATAGCATTTGGCCGCCATGGCAACTAGATTTGTGCAAAGTATAGCAAAACATCATTATTAATCATTACATAGGCCTAACTATGAAACCCACTACGACTTGTGTGGATATTAATAACGTTTTGGCTCATTGAATCAATGAGCGTATACTCTTGGACTGTTCCACATTTTGGATGCCGTAGTAAGTTTTTGTATCCGCCGGTGAAACGAGGTCCGAGTGATTAACGGACAGAGCGGAGTTCCCTCGTCATTTCAGTAAGTGGGACCAGCTGTTCCCCCCTCCTTGGCGAGCATAGCCCTGGACCTGAAAAAAAAAAAGTCCGCAAGTTTGTTTTGGTCTTTTCACAGGAAACAAGCAGTTGTTTGTACAGCTGCCCTTGTGGTTGCTGTGTTACTAACGGCCGAGGAAGACGCACAAAGTCCACATCGACTGGGCTTGAGCTCCAGTGAAGAAACACTGCAGTTAAAGTGGGCCCTGTGTAACTGGCGACCCACTCGGCTATTTGTTCAAGTTATATCACAGTTATTATAGCCCAATGCCAATAGCCAAATAAAATATGAATATAGGTCAATCTGGAGCCCTATTTATGGCTAAAGATTTGTACTATGTGCTGCCAGCAGGTGTCTCTGTTTATCCTCTTTTCAATTTCCACCCTGCCTCTCATTCCACAATGCATTCACATGGTCTCTCTCTCTCTCTCTCTCTCTCTCTCTCTCTCTCTCTCTCTCTCTCTCTCTCTCTCTCTCTCTCTCTCTCTCTCTCTCTCTCTCTCTCTCTCTCTCGCCCTGCGTAGACATGCTATTGATAAAGAGGTTTCATGTAGATGCATTGTTTAAACAACCATTCGTTGTTCGTTTTATAAGAACGCACCATATAGTGTTCCCTTTCCAAACATGTGAGTTAAGCCTAACAATGTATTTATTTGCAATACACGAAATATAAGCCCCATTAATCGACGGAAATACGCAGATGTATAACAGACTTTTGTGGACACACTGGTCTTCATGCAGCCAGGGTGCGTTTGTCTCCCACGATGTTACTTCGAGCCTCTCAATTGGCGTCGGAGGATTTGTTTACCATATTTGGCCAGAGAGTGACACAGAGAGGCCGGCCATTGGACAAGAGCATCCGTCACTCACGAACATCCCGGCTCCTGGAACTTCACAAACAAAGCGTGGCCTCATGGTACTTGTAGTCCAAAACAAACCATTTGGGAGAATTTTCAACGCGCATACTCGCATATATGACATTATTCGGAATTTATCCATGCACCCTGTCGTTGTAGATATAAATATTGATAACTACGTGGGATGAAATATGTCTGGAATTATTAAATGGCGTGGCGTTAAATGGTTATGTTCCCTCTCATTCGTAACATCCGTCCTTCGGCATACAAATCCCACCGGCGTTGCTCTCTTCCCATTGGCTGCGCTCCGCTGTCAATCACCGTGGGCTCCGTACGCACCGCTCCTACAGTAAATATTTGTGTTTGCTCAACCGGCTGTAATGGTGGACGACTGAGGCTGGAGAAGGAGAGTCATAAAACTCACAAAATAGAGTCCAGAGAAGCTCGACTGCCAGCCGCGAGTAGGACACGATCGTCGTTTCGGGGGGGAAACATGGATGAACTCAAGCATCAAGTGATGATCAACCAGTTCGTCCTCGCGGCGGGCTGCGCGGCGGACCAGGCGAAACAGCTTCTGCAGGCGGCGCACTGGCAGTTCGAGGTAAAGGACTTCACGGTAGTCGACGGGAATCTTTGTGTGTGTGAATCACGTCCCATTACCGAACTTTAACGCACTTAAAACACCGATTCACATACATGGGGAGGAGGGCAGTATTGAGTCCCGTGTATGCCGATATGTAATATAAGGGCTTGGAGAGAAAAGAGTACAAGCGCACATATCCAATGAGATTGGACTCCAGATTAAATACTATAATCCTCCACATGACAGCCATATACAGGCTGGGTCGGCCGATGCTATTATGCAATAAAGATGACCGCTGCTTCGTATGGACGAGCCTGCAGAGATGTGTGGTCAGGATCCGGACAGGGACAGGACACGGCCGAGCTTAATGCGTTCTTGGTCAATGAAATGACACCATTTGCATTGTTGTTGTTGTTTTTTTGCAGGGGGCTCATTGTGTTTCATCCCTTTTTTGTATCGGTGTCAGTGTGTTGATGAATGCCCCCCTTTTTTACGGGCGGGTATCCGTCCGTCCGACTGACATGTTCTCGATGCCCTTTGTTTTATTCTAGACTGCCCTCAGTGCCTTTTTCCAAGAAACCAATATCCCGTACGGCCATCACCACCAAATGGTAAGTGCATCCGAACCGTGACGCCAGTGGGTTTGTGACGGTGTCATTGGTAAAACACAACACTATCCAGCAGCACTGTGCGTGCGTGCGTGTGTGTGTGTGTGTGTGTGCGCGCGCGTGTGCGTGCATGTGTGTGTGTGTTATGTATTTTTTTCTACACAAGCAGCCAATGCAGGCCGGGAACGGTAATGATGATGATGATGATGATGATGGCGGTGGTGGGCTAACAATAACAAAGCACGGCCATGTTGTGCGGCTCCAGAAATAAACACACACGGGCATGCAGCAACGGCAGCGGCACCGTGTGTGTTTATGGGAGACAGACGCACCGCAAAGGGGACAAAAGAATTCAGCTGCAAAAGCGACACGCCGTGTAAACATCGCGGCCCGTGTTAGGGATGTTAGTGTGAAGATCACCGTGTTGTTGTGTTTTTACTAAATGCACAGTATTGCACCCCGTGGCGACCTGTCAACTGTGTGTTGGTATTTCGAAACGGAAGGACACCCCCCCCCCCACCCCCCTTCCCCCCCCCCCTTCCCCCCATTCTGGGGAAGTGAAAAAAAATCTTTCCAAGAAACGGGCAGCTGCCGTATGATTTTTTTTTTGTCACGGCCCCTGGTCGCTGAATTAGCATTCTGTGATTTAGCTTTTCTTCTTCCTCTTCTTCTTCTTCTTCTGTGATTCTTCTTCTTCTTCTTCTTCTTCTTCTTCTTCTTCTTCTTCTTCTTCTTGGCATGTCATGACGTGGTTCCTGCTGACATAGGCCCACACATGATCATGCGTGTGTTGACTTTTTTTTTACTACTACTTTTTACACTACTGGTACCCTGCCGTACTGGGGGGGTGTTGAGGTGACTGAGCGCTCACTTGGGCAGTCAGTCAGTCAGTCAGTCAGTCAGTCACGCAGAGCTCGGCTCCAGTGTTAGGAAACACCAAACGGTATTCAGGAAGTCGGGAGGCCGGAGAGTGGCGGCGCCCTCCGACCATCTGCCCTCCTCCTCGCTGCATCAGAGGGAAACGGGGGCAGCTCTATTTGGGTCCGAATGGTCAAATATGGCAAACGTTGTCAATGGCGTGTCTCTGTGTGTCTAATAATGTATTGCAAAGACTGGGAACAAAGGAGAGGATGTATATAGGAAAAGATAAACGAGACAATGGATTTGCTGGGGCTAAGCTCGCGTATGCTTGCATGGTTGCATGTCCCTATCTTTTATTAGGCTAGCGTGACTGAAATGAAACAAAGGAATCAAAAATAAATATGGTACCAGTTCAACTTCCTTTGGCCCTATTTCCTCGTTCCAAGCAGCCGTTATTAGATGGGGAGTGAATATCAAAATAAGAGCGCTGCCCCTGCTTTCAGCCCAGGCACAATGTCTTGCCTGAAAGGACTTTTCATTTACAGAGTAAACAATTGGCCCCCAGCGTTGTCTTAGCGCGGTACAGGCTACAGCTCTGTGTCAATAGCACCTGATAACAGGAGAGCAGCAATAATTAAAATGTGTGTGTGTGTGTGTGTGTGTGTGTGTGTGTGTGTGTGTCCGTGTGTGCGCTCGTGAGTATTGCCAGATGTATGAAACAAAAGGGTCCCAGACGTTTACCCATGTTTGGCGAGGTGTTAAACATCTGTAATCGCGTGTGCGTGCGCACATGTATGTGTGTGTGTGTGTGTGTGTCACTAAGGCCTACACGCTAGCGACGGCAGGCCAACATGTCCAGACGTCTTTGTTGTTCAGTCATCTGCGGTGTCTGTTGGCGTACACACCTAATCCACTTTACTCTCTCTCTCTCTCTCTCTCTCAAGCTCTCTCTCTCTCTCTCTCTCGCTCTCTCTCTCCCTCGCTCGCCCTCACCTTCACGTCTCCGTCCTGAAGTTAAGTCGAGTTAACCTGTGAGCCGGCTGTCTCCTGGTGGACGTCACCGTGACGACGGCCCGCCTTCTGTTTATTTATGTTTCACTACTGATGGGCCCTGCGTTGTTGACGTCTGACGTGGGGCTTTTATTTTGGCATCACAGCAGGCGGCCATGATCCCTTCTTCGGCCCGCTGTGGGTTAGCGCAGAGCCGCGCTGAATCAGATCAATGACGTTCCGATGACGCACTCGTGCCAAAGACCGTCGTTCTCCCCTTTTTTTTTGAACAGCTGCCTTTTGACTGGAGCACCAAAAAAAAAAAAAAAGTAGGGAGAGCCGTGGTAGTTCTCCCCTGCCAGAGCACCCTGCTCTGGGGGTGAGGGGAAACTGGGTGCCACCCTACGGGGGGGGGGCGGCTGTGTAAACAGGGAGGAGAACCCATGCGTACTCCACAACAGACAGGGCCTCTGTCGTGGGGGGGTTTGAACCCACGACCCTCTGGCTGGGAGGCTCGCACAGTGCTAATCCACCACACTGCTACATTGCTCTCAAAGCAGCCAATGTTAAACGGGGCGGGGGGGGGCAGATAGTCCTGTAGTCCCCCAGGGCCCGGTCCAGTGGTTTGGTGCCGGGTCTGACCCTCTTTGCCGACACACTGCAGCATGCCGGGACCCCTAACCGATCCTTCGGGACGCGCACCTGAATTCACTGCGAGTCGACTAGGCAAGTGTCGCGTAGGCAGGATGACCATCTGGGAAACAGAGACGTGTTCCCCTGTTCTCCGTGCGGTGTGTGTGTGTGTGTGTGTGTGTGTGACGATCAGCCACCGCATGGTGTTCATGGCTAGCCTGTCGGGAGGATGTTTTTATATTCAATCCAGACCCGAGTTCCTGAGTGGCTGCTTTGGGCCCGGCCTCCGCTGCTGCGCTACAGCGTACAGCGATTTAAAAAAAAAAAAAAAAAAAGGGGAGGATTGAGCTTAAAGCGCTTTTTAATATTGTTTCCTCCTCGAAGACAATCCCCGAGGCTGCAGCCTCAGCACTGGCACGCACTGTAAACTCTTCATCCCTCTCTCTGACTCTCTCTCTCTCTCACTCTCACTCTCTCTCATTCTCTCACGCTCCCTCGCGTTGTGATTGTTATGTTGCTGTATGTGTGTGCGCGTCTGTGTTTATTGTGATGTTGTGTGCATGCGGGCGTTTGCATGCTAGGTTTTGTGTGTGTGTGTGTGTGTGTGTGTGTGTGTGTGTGTGTGTGTGTGTGTGTGTGTGTGTGTGTGTGTGTGTGTGTGTGTGTGTGTGTGTGTGTGTGTGTGTGTGTGTGTGTGTGTGTGTGTGTGTGCGTGGGTGGCGCGCGCAGGAGTGCAGGGCCCCTGACTGACCGGATCCCAGTCGCGTTGCAGACCGCCCTCCAATGAAATGTCAGCATTGCGGGACCGACAACTAATGGAAACCCCGGGAGCAAGTGGCCGACCCCGCGTGGCCATTAGGCTTAGTCCGAGCAACAGACACACGCAGACACATGCACACACACACACATGCACGCACACGCACACATACACACACACACGCACACAAATACCCAACCAGTGCCAACCAGACACGTTCTGACAGCAGCTCATGCAGAGGAAGACCTGCCTCTCTCTCTCTCTCGCTCTCTCTCGCTCTCTCTCTCTCTCTCTCTCTCTCTCTCTCCCTCTCCCACTCTCTCTCTCTTCTTTCATTCCGCAACATTATCAAAGCTAAACCGTAACAAGGACATAAATAACCCCATGATAGACGTACAGTACGTGTAGAACAGACAAGGCAAAGTTATCCTACAGTGGTGCTACAACAGTAATAAAACTGTAATACAACAACAAAACACTGAAAGCGGTACATCAGTGGGAGGACAACAGTGATTCTTAGGCGTTTCCCTGGTTGTCCCTGAGGTTATGACAGGAGAGGACAACCAGCAGCATTTCTTTCCCCCCCACCCCAAGGATATACCTTTCACTATGTCTGTTTCCACTGTCGCATTGTGAATCAAATTGTGGCTATAGTTGTGTAAATGGAGAAGAGAGAGAGCTTTCTGTCACCGTGTCTCTCTGTGATTCTGTCGTCGTCTCTTGTCTGTCTCGGTCGTATGTATTTATTTCACTTTTGCTCTCTCGCTGTCTTTAGCTTTCACTTTTACTGTTGCCATGACACGTGTTTGTCTAGGTGTGTGCGTGTGTGTGTGTGTGTGTGTGTGTGTGTGTGTGTGTGTGTGTGTGTTCAGTCATATCTCTTTGTGTGCGTCCCGGCATCAGGCGTCAGGCCACAGTCAAATGAATGAATGAATCACCAAGTGACTGTGAACCAGGAAACGACCCAAACCAGCCGACGTCCAGTGTGCAACACGATGACTGTGCCCGGCCCTGAAACCAGCCTTGATAAGGACCCGAGTCCCTCGCTTGTTGTCTGCCATCCCGCCCAAGAGGCTTGTTCATTTCACAAGCATTCCCCCCCCCCCCCCCAAGTGCTCGAACCCAGGATGTTCCTCAGTCGGTCGGCACAAAGGAAAAACCGACCGAAAAGGCTGGAATGGAAAACGCTTGTCACGTTTCTTCTTGTTTATCTCCACTACCCTTAACCTCGTCTTGAGTCGCATTACAGCAACACTCGGGTATTTCTCACTCGTCAATGAGAGAGCAAACCGCCCAGCCAGTTCCCAGTCACTGTTAGTCACGGCTCCCACCTCCTTCGCCACCGCGTTACATCTGTTTACCTCGGCCGACGAAGGATGTGAGCGTTGGAATCGTTGTGTCTGGTCGCACGGCCGGTGCGCGTTGATCCAGAGTGAGGTGGTTCTGGGGTAATGGTCGCACCCCCCCCCCCCCCCCCCACCCCCGTGGGTCAGAACTTCTGGGATGAGCACAGGTAGGCCGCAAGACCGGTATGCTTTTGGGGGGGGGGGGGGGGGGGGGTCACGTTGTGAGTGGCGTTCGCCAGTCGCTCTCCACCCCCCGGGGGTCCGCCGGGCCTGCAGGACCACCGGCGGCGTGACCCGAGCGGCCCGCTCCGTCCCCCCCGTCCCGCTCCAACAGAACCGGTCGCATGCTTCTTTTCCCGTTCTTCGCTTCAGTCTGCGCCCCCTCTTCCTCGAGACCGTTGACCCGCCCTGTGATGAAGAGATGTTGTAAAAGGGTAAAGGGGGCATTTCGCGGATGCTTCAGTCCAAAGCGACTTACAATCAGTACATTTGTGAGGGTTCGACATGTGGACAGTTGGAGGAGGAGGAGGAGGGGGGGATCAAGGGGATCGAACCGCCGACCCTACGGTGAGTGGACGACCTGCTCTGTCCACCCTGCTCTACCCACTGAGCTACTGCCGCCCCACGCCCACGCCCATGTTGTCTGATGATGACGCCGCAGTTCAACGTGGCGGGTGGGTGTGTGGGGGGTTGTTCTCTGTTCTCTTGGCTCTGTCTCCCTGGGATGGAGAGCCGAGCGGCCCCTGTGATTAGACTGGCCTGTCGGCCATGTTGGGGCTGCCGCCGGTGGTCCGCCCCGCCGTGGGGCAGGAGGACGTGACACCGCAGGCGGTCCGGGAGGAAGAACTTATAAAACTCTGGGTTTGGGTTTTTTTTTAAAAGTGTTCCTGGCACCAGGAATAGCCCCCGGGGGATTAAGTGTGTGTGTGTGTGTGTGTGTGTGTGTGTGTGTGTGTGTGTGTGTGTGTGTGTGTGTGTGTGTGTGTGTGTGTGTGTGTGTGTGTGTGTGTGTGTGTGTGTGTGTGTGTGTGTGTGTGTGTGTGTGTGTGTGGTTAATGGGAGTGCACACTACCTATTTTCTCCCTCGCCCCATCCCTTTCAATTATTCAGCCTATCAGCCGTTTTCCTGTTCTTTAAGTGTGTGTGTGTGTGTGCCCGCGCTGAGGTATATAATTACTGTTATACATCATGTCGGCAGGACAACGCAGACTGTCTGATCCGCCTTTTGCCTCTTCGCTGTCAGTTAGTCTGTTCCCACCACCAACACACACACACACACACCAACAAAGGAATGTTGGAATAATGTAAAATAATAATCAAAAACGCGAATGTTCCGGAACATGTCTGTTCACGATATATTGACCGGCAATGGCGTGGGACAGAAGTCGAACTTGAGCCACAACCGATGGTCATAATCATAATATGCTCACAATAACGTCTTGCTTGGGCGCCGTAGTGCATACATTATTGATCGACCGTTGGCTCCTCCCTCCGTCACCACGTCCACATGACCGATGGGGGCTCCACCCCCCTCCGTGACCTTCAAACAACCAAAGCCTCGTCACCGTGGCGACAGCCAGGAACGCGGCCCAGACCCCCGGGGACCGCAGGGGGGGCTGGTAGCTCTGCAGGATTCAGGGGGTCTATGGGGGGCGGGACGGGGTACAGTAGGGCAGGCCTACAGGGTGGGCCACCGCAGTGCCTACAAGGTAATACATTACAGACTAGGGGACCGCGGCAGGTATGCGGTGGTGGGCACCATCTCAGGTGTCTCTCGCTCGCTCTCTCTCTCTCTCGCTCTCTGGCGCGCGCGGTGTGAACACACAGACAGAAGCCGCTCTGTCTCCGTGGCAACAGACACAAGTCCCGCTCTGTCCCAGGGGAGAATGTTACTCAGGGAAACACAGGCACTTATTATGATCCCTGTGAGAGACACCCAGTTTATTTATTTCTTTCACTCACGGTGTGTGTGTGTGTGTGTGTGTGTGTGTGTGTGTGTGTGTGTGTGTGTGTGTGTGTGTGTGTGTGTGTGTGTGTGTGTGTGTGTGTGTGTGTGTGTGTGTGTGTGTGTGTGCGCGCCTGTGTGTGCGCCTGAGTGTGTGTGTGTGTGTGCGCGCCTGTGTGTGCGCCTGAGTGTGTGTGTGTGTGTGTGTGTGTGTGCGCGCCTGTGTATGTGTGCCTGTGTGTGTGTGTGTATGTGTGTGTGCGCCTGAGTGTGTGTGTGTGTGTGTGTGTGTGCGCGCCTGTGTGTGTGTGTGTGTGTATGTGTGTGTGTGTGTGTGTCTGTCTGTGTGTGTGTGTGTGTGTGTCTGTCTGTGTGCGCGCACGTCTCCTGCAGCTGTGCCAGGCAGTGGGCCACATCTGAAGAGGTTTGGCCTGCGCTCAGCATGTTCCAGCATGCTGCCATGCGTCTTTCCAGGAGCAGAGCTTCCCAGAACACAAACCACACACACACAAACGCGCGCACACACACACACACACACACACACACACACACACACACACACACACACACACACACACACACACACACACACACCGAGCAAGAATCCATGTGGGAGTGTTTGAAAGTCCAGATGTGTTTATGACTTGAGTTGGGTTTCACACAGACACATGGGTTAGCGAAGACATGCAGGCACGCACGCACACACACACACACACACACACACACACGCACCAATGACCAACATTGCAGATTGTTGCCTAAACCACCTGAACCACATCACACACACACACACACACAGACACACACACATGACTGCTCTGATTTCCTGAAGCCCCTGGGTGCAGGTAGTGTGTGTGTGTATGTGTGCGTGCGTGTGTGTGTGCGTGCGTGTGCGTATGTGTGCGTGTGTGTGTGTGGAGACGCACACACACGCGCACACACACACACATGCGCATCCAACCCAAATAAAGACGGCATTGTTCCATGTTTTGCTCGCGCTTACGTTAGCCTCCAGGGGACGGGCTGGCCTACAGTGCTAATATTCCACAGTGATCTCTGCAGCTATCAAGCTAAGCTAACCCCCAGCTTAGAACAAAAGGCGCGACTCTTCGGCCATCGCGGAGCGCCGCGCGGTCTTGGCAGCGAGCGCAGCCCGGCGCTAGCGCTGGCGGCGGCGGCGTGTGGGGCCAGAGTGCGTGTGCTGATGTTGTCGTGGGAGCGGTCGCTGCACGCGGTGACCCTCTTGTTGGTAAACAGCGCGCCGGCCTTCTGGAGCCGCGCCCCGGTCACTGTAATCTGTGGCCCCCTCTGTTTCGGGGGCCATTGTTTCGGGGGGCCGGGGATGTCTTTGTGTCAGGGGGGTGGGGGGGGGTGGGGTGGGGGGCTGCTGGAACAGCACAGCGCACCGCACTGCACACGGACAAATACACACGGACCTCCTCTGGAGTTCTCCCTTGTTTTTGCTGCACTCTCTCTCTCGCTCTTGCTCTCGCTCTCGCTCTCGCTCTCTCTCTCGCTCCCTCTCTCTCACGTCAAGGTGTCAACACACAGAGAAGAAAGACTCTGGGTAATGATCAACAGAGCTGAACAGTTGAAAAGGTGTGTTTGGGGGCGGGCGTTTTGGGGTGGGTGTTCTCTCCAACTTGTTCATCAACCGCTGTCTGCCTCCTTTAGCCTGGGAAACAGTGCGACCTATGACCCCCCCCCCGCCACCCCCAGGCTACCATGTCCATATCTCAGAGGGAGGGGGGCGAGATACAGAGACACGCTCATCGTTTTGCGTTGTAAAATGTGTTCACGTTCTGTCTCACGTGGGTCTCAGCAGCCGCCCTGTTTGCATGAGCGACTCTGGACTCTGGATGTGTGAGCCTCCCTCCCTCCCTCCCTCTCTACCCCCCAGTATGTAACACCAGGTGTGATGTGCACTGTACTAAAACATCAAGCACTGCTTCCCCCCCCCCCCCCTCCCCCCAAACCTGTTAGCCGCTTCGTCTGTCTGCGGTGTTTCTGCTCCTCTGCTCCTCCTCTGTCATCTCCCTGGCATCGTAAGCATTGTTAGCATCTTTAGCATCGTTAGCATCGTTAGCATTGTTAGCATTGTTAGCGTGCCCCTGCGTTGGCAAGGGCGCATCGTGGCAGGAGCCTCCCTGCTGTGTCACGGAGCGCCAGGAGCACGCAGGGCCGAGCGCTCCCTGTTTAAACATTCAGGAGGCCCGGCAGAACCAGGGACAGTTAATCCCTCCGCAGCCGGTTCCATGATGCAGGCCCGGTCCATCTGACCCTCTACCCCTTCCGCCGCGGACCGGTCCTGTCCACAAACACCTCCGCCCCTCCCCCCCCCCGATCCCCCGGATGATCCATCTCCTGGTCTGGGTTTCTACTTAAGTCTTCGCCTCCTTCGGCTTATCTCCCGGCCCTCTTTCTTTTCCCTGCGTCGGTCGTTTCCATTCACTGTATTATTCTGATCCTTTTTTCCCTTTTTCCTCGAGTCGTTTTCCTTGGTGAGGTGGCAGCGTCTGAGCCAGCAGCTTTGGTATCGACGGCGGCGGCTGTTGTTTCAGTTTCACCGTTACCTTTTTCCTGTCACACACACACGTGCGCGCCGCTAAAGGTCTGGAACAATCTCGCCCGCCGGGGGAGGTCTGTGGTGCTTTAGACTTGGCTCGGCCCCCGTCCCGATTCAATCATTCTATTATGCGTCTATTTTCCTTTATCGACAGTGAAACGAGAGACGGGGAATAGTGGTTCTTTTTGGGTCCTTCAAAACCAAAGCGCGGCCCGTGCGATTCAGACCCCCGAGGTGAACGTCACGCCTGAGATACAGACTTTCCGCGCCGGGAGGACATTTTTCCACGCAAACATCGCAGATTCTTAGATTCTTGCACGTTCTGCTGTCGTGCACGTGCTCCTCAGAGAGGGGGGGGGCAGAGCGGACCGCCCCGGTCCCGATGTTGGCTCCCAGGGGGCCGCACCGCCCCCACACGGTGCACACCCTGACCCATGTGACATGTACACCAGCCCGGGCCTGAGGTGCGCCCGGGCGCCGCCATTGTTTGGACCAGGTGTTGCCTCACCGCCTTTCTTCTCCCTCAGACTCTTTCCTTTCCCCCCCCCCCCCGCCCTCTCTCTCCGCATGGCGCAATCCTTTTTGTATTTATTCAGTGGAGGGGGGGAGGTTTGACTGAGAGCGTGCCCACGCAGCGCCCTCGCCGCCGCCGTCGCCGCCGCCCTCGCCATAGTTTTCCACTGACGCTCTGATGGGGGGGAGCTGCGTGCCCCGTTGCATTGTGGGATTCCATCGGTCGCGGAGGGCTCCGAGGATCCTGACCGGTACGACCGCACTTGCTTCCGTTCTCCGATCCCGCCCCCCCCCCCCCCCCTCCCCCGAGGGAACTGCCCAGTGTAACCGCTGCCTCCCGCCGTCGGCGCGGTCTGTCGCCATGGAGCTGGCCGCCGCCACCGCCGCCGTGCGCGCTCTGATGGCGGCCAGCCGGCGGGGCCCATGGAGAGTCTGCCAGGGCGCGTGTTCCAACCGGTCGCTCCTCCGCGGCGACTCCTTAATCTCCAGATGTCCTCCTCGCTGTCGCACCACTCCTCCTGCCTTGATATGACTCCCCCGTCTCCCCCCCCCCCCCCCTTCCCCCACCCGAAGGTAACGGGGACGAGCACCGGGAGGGAGGGAGGGAAGGAGAGGGAGGACTAGAAAGGCGGAGGAATGGTTTTCGGAATGCGGGCCGTTTTCACAGGAAGCCGTAGTTTGGCCGGGAGAAGTTCAAGGGAAAAAGTCACATTTCTGGCTGACACTTGTGCACGGGGATTGATGGCGTCGGGAAGTCACGTGTCTCTCACACGTACAGGACGGCGAGGGGCGCCGGGGCGTGCTTCCATGGCAACGAGCCGCAGACTGCGGAGAGAGAGAGAGAGAGAGAGAGGAGGAATGAGAGCTTAGAAGAGGAGGAGAGAGGGGAAAACAAATCAAGGTTATGAGCGTTGAATCAGAATCAGAATCAAGTTTATTGCCAAGTAGGTTTGCACTTACAAGGAATTCGACTTTGGTGTTGTGTTGTCTTTCCCAGTCCGTCGTGATGAGGAAGTGGAGGACAAATCCTTGACCAATCAGACGACTGCAAGGCAAACCACAAGTTTTATCTCGGGATTGAGGGTTCGAGGGTTTGCCGCGGGGGGGGTGAGATGAGCTCTTTAATTGCCGGTTGCCAAAAACAGCAATCCCTTGTTTCGGTGGGAGCCAGGAAAAAAAAAAAAAGAAGCAGCCTGCCACATCCCTACCAAAAGACGGAACCTTTCAGAAACAAAGTGAAAACCGTCGGCTCTCGTTGTGTGGCGACGTGATAAACTTTACGGTCGTAACCTTTCCCTGCCGCAGCTCTATAAAAACCGCCCCCCATCCCCCCTTTTTTCTCAGTTGAAATCTCAACGGTGCCTGACGGCTGCCTAACGAGGGGGGGGGGGGGGGTCCTGGGGGTCTGGGACAGACGGGCCACAGCAGACGGGCTGCTGGTGGTGGTGGTGGTGCAAGGGGTGGTGCAGGGGGTGGTGCAGGGGGTGAGGCTGTACGCGGAGACGGGTGGAGGTTATGTGCTGCGTGGCCCTGGGGAGGTCTGCCGGAGAGAGAGAGAGAGAGAGAGAGAGAGTCTGGGAAAACATGTTCCCATGCACACGCACAAGCACACACACACACACGCGCGGGCGACAAATGCGGTCACCAAGGCATGCATACGCATAACACAAATATGATATCCAAGCCATCTGTGCGGTAAGACTAGAAGCACCGGCTCATTCATCTTAATGACCTCACACACACACACACACAGACACACACACACACACACACACACACACGTATGTTTCTAAAGTTCTCCGCAGCCCCCTGCCAGCCATGTTAAGTCTGATGTGAGAGGCTGCGCTTCACGTTCCACAAACTCAGCACCATCCTCACCACCGCCGTCCCTATGGCAACCACTCTCTCTCCCTCTCTCTCACCTCTGTTCAGCACACATTCTCTCTCTCTCTCTTTCTATCTCTCACTCTCTCTCTCTGTTTATTCTCTGTGTTTGTCCTTCTGATGAGCCGCAGCACGATGAAGAGTTTATGCTGCTGTAGAATTGATCCCTTTTAAGTGTTTTGTGTGTGTGTGTGTGTGTGTGTGTGTTTGTGCGTGCGCTCGTGTGACGCGCGGCACACACACTCCGTGCCAACGCGCGTGTCGGTGGCGTGCGGCGTGAACGTTGAACCGGCCGTCCGCGGCAGACGGAGCGTGAGCCCTTCAGCCCTCCTCTAAGCCAATCAGATTTGAGCCCCGACCCCGTTTGCCCCTACCCAGAATCCTCAGCGGCGGCCCCGTGGTTTTTGAGGTCAAACGAGAGCTAATCTGCATTTAACCTGTTCCATCACCCTGCGTACACACACATGCACACACACACACACACACACACATACACAGTTGTAATTCTAAACAACTTTGCGTTTGAAAAAACCTTGAACCAGCAGGTGTTTATTTCTTGACTGAAATGTAGTTGATAGTCATCTTTGTCAAAACCGAGAGGTTGCCGGCTTACGTAATTTTGGAATCACTTTATGACAGGATGCACCTACTCTGAGCCGTTTCCTTATTGCTCCATAGTGGACTGCAGCTTTCGCTTTCATCAATTAACATTGTCTGTTGTTGTGCTGCTGCAGGCCTCAGCCCTCTCCAATGGTGTCTCAGTGTATAACCCAAACAAGGCCTCCAACCGCACACACACACACACACACACACACACACACACACACACACACACACACACCTGGTCGGTGTGACAACAACAACACCGTCAGCGGCCTTGGGTACAGTGGTCGATTATTGGCAGTTGGCAGTTTCAGGGGGAGGAGTTTATGAGAGCAGAACCCCCCCCCCCCCCCTTGAGGGTCCCCAATGCAGACATGCACCACAGCAGCAGAAGAAGAAGCCAGAGAACCTGGAATGCTGTTCCTGCGTTACCTGAGCCCAGTGGGAACGCGCAGTGTCTCCTTTCACGCTTTCCCACCTGACCCCCCCCCCCCCCGCCACCCCGCCCGCTCCAGAGAACAGGAAGTCGGTGTTTTTGGAGGTCACCCTGGCATTCCAGAGTGTCCCTTTACCGCGCCCCCGCAGGAAGTGGCCTCCGAGACACGAGGCCCACGCTTCCTGTTTGAAGGGCATCAAGGACGGCGCTCACCTTTCACAACACTCTCACCCTGAACCCTCCCCCCCCCCCCAATCCCCCCCCCCCCCCCCCCCCCCCGGTTCCCTGGTCCGGTTGGATGGAACCCACCCGGGCTCCAGGGCTGTATTTATAGACGCCGGGGCCTGCACATGGCAGCACTTTTAGGGGGCAACGTGGTCTGGTTTCATCCTGGCAGACGAGGGTAGGAGACGGTGGAGGTGCTGGGGTTGCTGGAGATGCTGGAGGAGGTGGAGGTGGTGGCGGAGGTGCCGGCGGTGGTGGTGGTGGTGGTGCTGGAGGTGGAGGTGCTGGAGGTGCTGGAGGAGGAGGTGCTGGAGGAGGTGGAGGTGGTGGCGGAGGTGCCGGCGGTGGTGGTGGTGGTGGCGGTGGTGGTGGTGAGGGCGAAGAGCTGGCTGTAGCTTGTCCTCCTCCTGACGGATAACCCAAGCCAAGCCTCTGGGCCTTTTGGTCTGGACATGTTCGCGCCGAATTCCTCCTCCCAGGCGACTGGCAAACACCGAGTGTTTCTTAAAAAAAAAAAAAAAAAACTGCCGCTTTTTCAGACATGGAAATATCTTGGGGAGTATCTTAGGAAGTTATTTAAAGGTCCGGTGTGTGTGTGTGTGTGTGTGTGTGTGTGTGTGTGTGAGGCTGACTTGGCCTGTGTTGTGTAGGGTGCCTGCAGGCCAGCAGGGCCTCCCAAAAAGTGATGTGATGGTCCGCGACAGCGCGGAAGAGACACCGAGCGTCAAGTCGTGAGGTTCTCTGACAGATTCATGAGCTGTGTTCGGTTCATGAGCTGTGTTTGGTTCATGAGCTGTGTTCGGTTCATGAGCTGTGTTCGGTTCATGAGCTGTGTTTGTTTGGTTCATGAGCTGTGTTTGGTTCATGAGCTGTGTTTGGTTCATGAGCTGTGTTCGGTTCATGAGCTGTGTTTGTTTGGTTCATGAGCTGTGTTTGGTTCATGAGCTGTGTTCGGTTGCTTTAGCCCCGCGAATGTAAAACGACAGGCCGTAGCTTACGAGTAAAATGTCCTTTTAACACTGAGCGCCATTGTGCATCGCAGTTTTTTTGCTCCCCGCGTCAATAAATAATTACAAACCGCGGAGCCGGAGTGGGACTGCATGCACGCGCGCGCCGCGGTTTCCCTCGTGCCAAAAAGGGGTCGTCCATTTTAAATCATTTTTTAAAAGGTCGATTTCCTTTTAGGGCTTTTCAGCCTACGAATAAATCAGTGCAGCCAATCACAGGCGGGTATCTGTGTCACCGTCGGCATGGACACTGCACATGATGGAGGGCACGGCGGAGGTAACGGCCTCTTACTGCATCCACAGCGGTAAGCTAGCACTCGCGGACCTGTAATTATCACCATCTGTTAGACGTATTGATCGTTCATCCCCGCTAGCAGTCGGTGCTAGTGGGAGTGGAGAGCCTACTTTTAAGTTTCCAAAACTTGGATGCATCTAAAGAATGCACACCCACTTACCGTGACCGCCCTCATCCTGCCTACTGCCCTTCACTGCGCTGCTTTACACCGTTGTTACACACTGTTTTGCACTGTTTTCGTTGTGCAGTGGTTGTTTTTGACGACCAGCGAAACGCAGAGTAAATGACTTTTTTTTTCTGTTACGAAGTACGTGGCTTGGAGTAATTGTACGAGCGATGCTTAGCTGTTCATTAAAAGAGCCCCCGTGTGCTTTAAATACACCGAGAAGACATTATCTTGACCCTAATGCTCATCCCATAATTACAGAACAATCATCCTTCAAAGAATCCACCCAAACTGTTTTTGGACCTCTAGACCGAGCGGAACCGGTAGCACACCCCGATCGTCTATCTGGGTTGGACCTCCAAAGCCTCTAACGCCCAGAAACCATTGTGGGTCCGTCCTGTCAGAACCAGATTGATGCTCATGTTGACTCACTGATAGGCTCTTATAATATAACTGTAAACGCCTGCATGCATTTTCTTTGGGTGTAACCCTTGCCTGTACAAAAAATACCCATTTGCAACGTTTTCCTATTTCCTGTTGTTTCTTGTGTTTTACTTTGTTTGTCCATGTGCTTCATTTTCAGTGGCCTAGCACACAGTTAGACTAGCACACAGTTAGCCTAGCACACATTTAGCTTGGCACACAGTAAGCCTAGCACACAGTTGGCCTAGCACACAGTTAGCCAAGCGCACAGTTAGCCTAGCGCACAGTCGGCCTGGCGCATAGTCGGCCTAGCACACAGTCAGCCTGGCGCACATTTAGCCTGGCACACAGTTAGCCTAGTGCACAGTCAGCCTGGCTCACAGTTAGCCTGGCACACAGTTAGCCTAGTGCACAGTCAGCCTGGCTCACAGTTAGCCTGGCTCACAGTTAGCCTGGCACACAGTAAGCCTAGCGCACAGTTGGCCTAGCACACAGTTAGCCTGGCACACAGTACGCCTAGCGCACAGTTGGCCTAGCACACAGTTAGCCAAGCACACAGTTAGCCAAGCGCACAGTTAGCCAAGCGCACAGTTAGCCTAGTGCACAGCTAGCCTAGTGCACAGTCGGCCTAGCGCACAGTCGGCCTGGCGCACAGTCAGCCTGGCGCACAGTTGGCCTAGCACACAGTTAGCCTGGCAAACAGTTAGCCTAGTGCACAGTTAGCCTAGCACACAGTTGGCCTAGTGCACAGTTAGCCTAGCGCACAGTCAGCCTGGCTCACAGTTGCTGGCGCACAGTTAGCCTAGCCGACGGATAACCTAGCAGCCAGTTACCCTAGCAGCCCGTTACCCTAGCACCTATTTGGCGCAGCAGACCGTTAGCCTGGCATCCTCCCGGCCCACCCAGCACCTCAGGTCGGATGTATAATTAGCAGCGTAGCGTTGTTCCAGCCGAGGTTTTCCCCCCCGGGGGGGGGGGGGGGGGGTCAGGGGCCGGGGGCACATGCGTGCGTGCGTGTGTTGTTTTCCTGTTCCACGCCAACAGGGACCAGGAATCGGGCCCGCGGAGCACGGAGAGGCTGCGTGTTAGCGCGCTAGCGTGTTGGCCCGAGCGCGTGAGGACATAGTGTTGATGAAACAGGAAGTGAATGTAAACAGCGGCGGCGGGGAACAATAACGAGATGGATGGCCAGGAGGGACAATAATGTTATGGTTAAGGAGCCCTGGGAAGGAGAAGGCTGGGAGTCCCCTAGCTCTCCACCTCCCGCTATCTCCCCCCCACCTCCCCCTATCTCCCCCACCCACCCACCCACCCACCCTCTCTCTCTCTCTCCCCCCCCTATCTCAAGTTTTCCATGTAACCAATGCCCAGTGCGTGGTTCCTCTGTGTTCTACGGAGGAACCACCCACTGGGCATTGGGTACACGGCCCTGGTGTGGCCAATTAGCCCTGGTGAGGCTGTACGGAGCCTCACCAGGGCTGTGTCTCACCACCACGGAGGGCCCGGTGGTACTGGGGGGTCCGGTCCACGGGGGACCCGGGTCGGTCCTTTCCGATCCGATTCGCCTCGATGTCGAGTCGACTCGGGTGAGGGGACATTTCGTGGTACCGGTTGGTCTGATGATGACGTGAGAGAGCTTCTCAGAGAAATGTGCTGCATATTGTTCAAGCAGCCCTCTAACCTGGTTAACCATCATTAAAAGTATGAATGTTTCCACTAGGAATCAACCACAAAGCAGTTTCCTTATTCGTACTGTATTTATATAGTACAGTATGTCTTACATACTGTGTTTATGTAGTATATAGCCACACTGAGCTGCCCCCTTAAGTTGGCCACACAAAGACTAAAGACTTTAAGCTCCCAGCATCCCGGGGACAAGCCTTCCATTAAGTTACTCAGTAAACGAGTGGTCTCTGGGGGGCTCGCGGGCCCAGCCCACCTCGCGGTGGCGTGGGTTCATTACAGTCCGGTGCTACGTGTGGTTCCGCCTCTTCTCCACCCTGCTGTCCTGTCTGTTCTTCTTCACTGTCTTGTCATGTAAACGCACAAAATAAGTCCATTGAAAGTGTTCACTTCTTGACAAAACAAATGCGAAAGGTCTCAGGGTTTTGTGAACCGATGAATGTTTGAAGGAATGGGAAACGACCATTTTGAATTTGAACCCAGTGGAATCATTCTTCTCAACTCGACACAATGTTTTTTTTTTCCATCCCTGACCTTCATCCTTCTCTTCCTCTGCTCCCCCCCCCCCCCCCCCCCCCCCACAGATGTGCACGCCCGCCAACACGCCGGCCACGCCCCCCAACTTCCCCGACACGCTCACCATGTTTTCCCGCCTCAAGGCGTCCGAAAGCTTCGGCGGTGGCGGCGGCGGCGGCCCCATGTCGGCCGCCATGGCGACCTCCCCGCCCCTGCCCCCGCCCCAGTACGGCGCCTGGGGGGTCCCGGCCAGCGCACCCCAACAACAACAACAGCACCAACAGCATCAGCACCACCAGCACCACCAGCAGCAGCAGCAGCAGCAGCAGCAGCAGCACCTCCACCACCACCACCACCACCACCACGCCCCGCAGCCCCAGCCGGGCCTCTGGACTCAGGGACAGCCCCCCTCGCAGGGCCCGTGCCCCGGCTGGCCCGCCCTCAACGGGAGCCCGCGGGGAGGCGGCGCCGAGCAGCAGGCCAGCGTCGCCATGGAAGCGGAGAGATAAGCAGCCCCCCCCCCACCCCCCACCCCACCCGATGGGACCCGGGACCCTCGGGACCCCCCCCCCCCCCCCCGGCGCCGCCGCCGCCAGCCACGCCCCCCTTGCCCGACGGGGAGGGAGGCGTGTGGAGGAGGGGGGGCGGGGGGGTGAGGGAGGACCTGGGGGAGGGGAGGGAACGGGAGGGGGGGATGTTGGGATGTTGGGAGCTGACGGAAGAACGACAGGAAGTGGGTTCCATTTTGTTTTTTTGTTTTTTTTCTTCGAAAACAACAGCGTGGCTCAGATGGGGGGGGGGGGATAAGACGAGACGGGGGGCCGAACGGAAACGCGGACACTTTTTTGACAAAAATGTAAAAAAAAGGAGAAAACCAATGCAAAATGTTATATAACAAAAAAAAAACAACCAAGGAAAGGAAAACACACCTACACGTACACTTAAAGAAATATTTGTACTTTTTTTTCTCAGTAAACACATACTTATATGGGAAATATTGCAGAGACAAAAAAAAAAAGAACGGAAACACAAAAAGCTAACTGTCGCGGCCAAGGAATTCTGTGTGATCTGTTTCTTTTGGCAGTTAACATCTCAGGCAGCGGCTTCACCAAGGTTTTGGGCTTTTATTTTGAAGTCGGCGTGTCTCCATTCTCGCTCTGTCCAGACGCTGCACGCCGTTGGGGGGGGGGGTTCCCGGGCCACAGCGTGCGGATTGACTCTGTTTTATCGCGCACGTGAGCGTGCACGTGGGCGCGCACGTGAACGTGCACGTGGATGCATGTGATTGAGTGGTCAGTTTCTAAATCGAGTTTCACTCTCAAGTACACATGCATATAAACACACACACACACACATACACACACACACATACACATACACACAAGCATATAAGCACGCACACACACACACACATACACACACACACAAGCATATACACACGCACACACACGCTAGCAGTAAGAAGAAACTTTCATATTTTTCATCCTCACTGTCAAGGTGGGATTTTCTTACCTCACCTGGTGGTCACCTGACTTCTTTCAGCCAATCAGGGATTCTTAAACCGACCGTTGCCGCCGACGACACCGGACACAAGTTTAGTTTTTTTTAAAGGATTGTTTTTCTTGAAGGCAGCAGCCACTTTGGTATAGATTGTGCTAAACCAACACAGAAACCCTCTACTACGCGGGCTTCGCCTTCAGCAGAGGACCGAAGCCGTTTTCAACCTGGACTCTTAACTACTCCAACATCTGCCCCGTAATGGACTCTGAAGATTTGGGTTTTGTTTTTATTAAAAAGGAAAAAAAGAAATTCATGGTTTCATATAATATAGTTTGTAATATTAAATGTTCGGGGGTTTACTGTTCTGCTGGTTTTTTTTTTGTTCTTTTTGTTTTTTTTCGGAAGGAGGTAATGGGACGTGGCTTGGAAATGTGGGCGGGTTTCTTGTTCCCAGCTTTGATTTTTTAAGTAGCCAATCAAAACACGGCTCAAACCGCAGCTGATTGGTGGAGGGGCTGGGAGTCTTTGTAACCTCCCCCTTTTGAACGCTAAGATCCCTTCACCCCTTTGTAGCAGACTTTTACCTGAAGCCTGGGTGTGTATGTATTCTAGGCATGTCGTGGTCCATCTCCGTGACAACCCAGAGAGCCACTCATTTAATTCTAAAGACCCCATTGGTCGCACCTCCCCCCCACCACCTCCTCACCCACCCATCCCCCAATTCTAGACTCCATTTCCCAGCATCCTCAGCGGGAGGGGAGAAGCGGTCCGAACCAGAGAGGGAAGAAGATTCCACTCTCGCCACGTACATTGACGTCCGACGTGGGCAGAATATAAAAAGAATATCAGAATATCTATATATATACGGTGCGTCATCAGGAGATTGGAAGACATAACACTGGCTACGAAACACTTTAGGAGGTTACTGTACTTAGGAGCGAGGGCGAGGGCAGGAGGCTTGTCCAAACCCGGCGTGGTCATATTGGCGTCGCGGTAGGACCGGGGGACATATATGGCAATATTTTTTACAATGCAAGCCCCGCCCCCCTGCCCCTCCCCCCCCGCCCCGCCCGGGGTCACCTCGGACAAGACGGGGGGAGGGGGGGGGGGGGAGGGTAATCGTGACCTCTCGAGAAAAAGAAAAAAAAAGAGTTAAGATGAGAGATATTTTGATTAGCCCGTTATTAGTTTTTCTTGAAAAGGACTTAAAAAGTTATTAAGATGGCGAGACTATATTAAAGGAGAACGAACGTATGATGTTGGGTTTTCATTCTGACTTCACTAATTCTTTCCCATATGCTCCATACTTTATTTGGTGAAATCAGAGTGTTGTTTTTTTTGTTTTTTTCTAGGGGGGGTTATTTTGAAAGGGGGGGGGGGGGGGGGGAGGAGCAGGGTGGGCGGGGGGCGGGGGAGGGGGGTTGTTCCTAAATGGTTTATCATGTATGTTTCCCCCCCCCCCACACACACCCTTCTTGTATGACCCTATGATGACCATTCCCACAATATTTGTGGACTACCTGATAATTAACTTATCATTTTGTGTTCCTAAATAAATATCGTATGTCGAGGATTGGTTTACACGTGTACTACTGTTTTGTGTGCGTGTGTGCGCGTGTGTTCGTGTGTATGTCTGTGCGTGTGTGTGTGTGTATGAGTGCGCGCGTGCATGTGTGTGTGTGCGTGTGTCTATGAGTGCGTGCATGTGTGTGTGCAAGTGCGTGTGTGTGTGTATGTGTGTGTGTGTGTATGAGTGCGCGCGTGCATGTGTGTGTGTGTGTGTGTGTATGAGTGTGTGCGTGCATGTGTGTGTGTGTGCATGCACCCTCCTTGTTTCCACGTGAACGGGCGTACATATCAAACAGGCGTGAGACGTGAACCACCGCCGCAGACGCACACGGAAAGTAAAACAAGTTGAAGGCAAAGCCCTTTAAGAGCCGAGAGCGTTGCATACAAAGTACACAAGAAGCCACCGGATGAATCACTTGTTTCAGCTCGGACACATAGTCTCTCTCTCTCCCTCTCTCTCTCTCTCTCTCTCTCTCGCTGAGAAATAAGCAGGCTTTGTGGCGGCGAGGAGGCGTGAAAGAGAGAAGATGAAAGGACAGATTCAGCCCCAGAGAAAAGTTTTTAAAGGCGAGTGAATGTAAATCGTCAGTCCTCAGTACCCCTGACTTAACGGTCCCTTGGATGTAAACACAAACAAAAACCAGCTGTCCACACACACACACACACACACACACACATCCACACACACACACACAGAGACACACAGACACACAAACACCACAGTTAAACATAGCCCCACACACAGACAGACACACACACACACATACCAGTGGTGATGCTGGTGGAGACTGAGTACAAGGTCAGTAGGTTCTTGCTCTGCCCTCACTTCAACTCCCTTCCTCCTCTGCAGGAAATTAAAAGTCTGTGTGTGTGTGTGTGTGTGTTCTGTGCGTGTAATTGTAGATCGGCAAAGCAAATGTGTGGACGGGTGCCCACCCTCTTTGTCCTGCTCTGTCAGCGTGTGAGGGCAGCGAGTGTGTGAACGCCTCGGCCTGGCACCGCACCGCACCGCAGCGCAGCGCAGCCTGCCTCTGGCCTCCGCCAGAACCGTGGTGTGGCCAAATCACGTTACTAGCGAGAAGACGCACATGGCGGTGGTGAGACGACAAGCGCCGCGCGGGTTCCCCCGGTCTGGTCCCGGGGTGGGTGGGGGGGGTACACTCTGGGGGGGGGGGGGGGGGGGGGGGGGGGGCGCACACCGAGACCCAGTCCCAGTGAATATGCAAAAGCGGGTCACCGGGTCACATTGCGAACCGGCTTAGCGTAACCCCATTCCCAGGAGTTCTCATCGTGGGGGGGGGGGGGGGGGTCTCAACACTGTTTTATGTGTGTGTGTGTCTGCCCACCGTGGACACAGGCAAAGGGGATCTGTGCGGGTCTGGCTATGTGGCTAACTCCATGTTTGACGGATGCCATGTTAGCAAGACCGTTGAATCCCTTACATATGGCTATATATTCTTTATCGTTCTTAAAGCTTTTTTTTTTTTACTTTTTTTTACTGCAATTGCATTGATGTGTTTGCATACAAGGGGCTTTTATTCACCATTTACAACAAACGTGCACCCATTAGGCCCGTGCCCTACTTTGGTAGTCCCGTGATAGAGGGCTATAGGGTTTCAAGGTAATTAAATGACTTTCTCAGAGACCCAGGTAGAGGTAATATGAAGGACACTGTGTGCTGTGTCTCGTGCTGGAAGATGGCGAGGGCGTGCACAGTCAGGGAGTCTTTGGGTGCGTTTGTAACCTGGCACCTCTCCGCTGCCCCCCTGTCTGTCCACGAGCGGTGGTGGGTGGGGGGTGGCGAGGGGGGGGGGGGGGGGGGGTGCTGGCTTTGTAACTGAAAGAGGCTGCGGCTAGATATGGAGGATATGCGGGACGCAGACCTCGCGACCAGGCTGGGCGGCGCAAGGCACAGAGACTACCGCGAGACTACCGGGCATGTAAGTAAGACTACCGGGCATGAGCAAGACTATCGCGAGACTACGTGGCATCTGAGTAAGTCTATCGCGAGAGTACCGGGCATATGAGTGAGAGTGTTACAGATTACGGGCTGTACACACAACGACTCTTTATCACATTGGGTGTTTTGCTTCGTTCCGCAAAGTTGACGGACTGCATTCCGAAGCGCTGATCCATGACAGCTCTGCCGGTAAATGTTACCCCGACATGACGAGAAATCCACACTGTAATAACGGTGGTTTGCAAGGCAAACACGCTTTTGCCATCTTATTCTTGTGATTAGGATTCCAGCCCGCAGAGCCGGTTCCCTGGTTAAAGACTGTTCTTCTCCAGCCATGTTGTCTCAAATTCCCATGAGTTGTTAATAAAACAGAAATTAAAACTATGGACATTTATCTATAGTCTGCCCGTACTATCCCGTCCTCCAGTTTTCAATCGGCACCGTAAATGATCCCGATGGTCGCTCATAATAAAACATCTCATCAATTGGGATGATACTTTTTGAGATATGGCCCAGAACACCCTAGAGACCGACCACAACACCCAGCACCACCCTTAGCATGCCCACACCATCCTGACGGATAAGTGCTCTGTGTGCGTCAGAACGGCAGCCTTCTGGCTTAACGACCCGGCCCGAATGCAACCATGCGTATTTTGTCCTAGTTTCACATTTCCCATTTAAATAAAACCCGCATGTGTTCCCTCGTCAAACATTTAAACAAAATGTGCTGTTCCTTATGAGACGCAAGTACAGACAACTTTTATTTGCCGGGGGGTGCGGCTGAGTTGGTGTTCACACCTTGTTTAAAAAAAAAAAACTTTAAAAAAAAAACAAACGGTCTTTCTGATCCTTCTCCTCAATCGTTCCAATTATCCAATTTCAGCAGAGCCACTTAAACAAATACGATGTAACCAGAATAAGAATCGCCCGACTCTAATAAAGCTAATGCAGCCCTTGGGCGCCGGTGCCCACGCTGCCTCCGGTGACCGCGTTGAACCCAGGCGGTCCACAATGGCTCCGTGCCATCTCAGCCGTTCTGCTGCCCCGCTGCTGAGTGGGACACAAAGCCGCCTTTATCTCTCACACTCTCTGGTTTTTGTTGTATCAGTGCTGCCTGAACAGACACATTAGCACCGGGCATTGAGCACCACGCTAACACGCACATGCACACACACACACCAATACGCACACACCAATGCGCACGCACACGCACACACCAATACGCGCAGACCAGGATAAGCATGCTAAATGTTCTCTGGCTGTAGGTCAGGAAGTTAGTGAATTTGTTCCCCCCTCCCCTCCATCTCTCTTTCGCTCTCATCTCTCTTCATCTCTGAACTCTCTTTTATGTGAATTCGCAAGACGACAGCCTTTGAACACCGTGCTCCGCAGGCATGTGTATGAGTATGAATTGAGTTTCTAACCGTGGAGGATTATGGAGTAGACAGCCATGTTAGTTCAAAATGACCATGAAGAATTTGAACAATGTACATTATTCTTCTTCTCTACGCCAGCGTTGGTCACACCGTACCTTACTTCAGCTGGTAGTTGTAGATGTTATTGGCTTTTGTCATTTTTGTGACAATGGCGTGAAGTTCAGCGGTTCACTCATGGTACCATGGAGCACTGTCCCGTTTTCACACATTTGCATCATCATCATTCTCTCTCTTTTTACTTTCTTTCATTCATTTCAAGTGGAGAGGGAGAGAGAGTGTTAGAGGGAGGAGAGAGAGAGAGAGAGGGAGAAAGGGAGGGAGATAGATCAAGAGCAGGAGAGTCAAAGAGAGAGAAAGACAGAGACGGAGGTTGGAATTTGGGGGACTATTTAAGAGGCAGTCGGGGTGTCATAAAATTGTCCTAAAAGGACATTTACAGGTGCCGGTCCAGCCCAGACCAGACCAGCCCAGACCGGACCAGACGCTGCGCACAGGAACAGATGCGCAACGCGGCTCTTTAACATTTTGTGATGCCCCTCGGACTCTCAGCAGACGCTTTTGTCTTGCGGAGCCACTCGCAGAAAGGCCGGTCGACAATGGCGGACATAAGCCCAAGCAGAGCGAGAATCCCAAATTGCCCCCATAATAAGCCAAGCAGCTTGCTTTTAAGGGCCACGATACAACAAACACGAGACGGACAGCGTTGTCGTTTCCCGTACCAAATCGGTAGGCTGTTCTCAAACCCCGCGCCGAGGCGGATGCATCCTCATTATCCGTCCAGTGGCGGTTCTACATTGAATTACGCCCCGGGCGACATTCCCTCCGAGCGCCCCCCCCCCCAAAGAAAAAAAAAAACGGGGAAAAAATACAACACTTTTTTGGGGGGGGGCACAAACAGAAAGAAAAAGAGAAATATTTCTCAATTGCACAAATCGTTCCCCCTCCCCCTTGTTCGATCCGTTCAATTTCTGGAGACCCAGAGGTGTACTGCCCCCCGCGCACCCCTCCCCTCTCTCCTTCTCACCATCTTCTCACACACAGACACAGCTTTCTGAAGCAGGGGCGTGATTTGGGAGACCGACCCGACCAGAGTTGAACTGTCGTCGCAGTCCCATGCCCCCCCCCCCCCCCCCCCCCCCCCCCACCCCCGACACACTCCCCACAATGAGAAATTAGAAAACATTAGAAAACCTTGGTGCCCATGTTATCAATCAAATCATGCACTGGCATGATGTCTCGGCAGCATAGGCGCTCGTCCAAAAAAAAAAAAAAAATTGGCGTGCCTCCGATGCCGCCCCCCCTAAAGATGCCGCCCTGTGCAACCGCACATGTCGCACATACGAGAAACCGCCCCTGTATCCGTCAATGCCGTAGCAGAGCCGTCACCGGGGACCCGTCCTCATAATCGCTCCTGGGGGGCACAATGCCCACACGGACCCCTGAGAAACCAACGTTGAAGTGTGTGAAAGTGGGCCCGCGGCCGCTCAGGGTCACGCGGCCCCCTGGTCGCACCACCAGACTGCTGATGACAAGTTGAAGCACTTGGATGCGAGAGTGGATGGCCCAGGTGGTTCATTGAGTGACTTGTAGTAGGCGCTAGCTCAGTGGGTAGAGCAGGGTGGACAGAGCGGGTCGTCCACTCACCGGAGGGTCGGCGGTTCGATCCCCTTGATCCCCCCTCCTCCTCCTCCAACTGTCCACATGTCGAACCATCACAAATGTACTGATTGTAAGTCGCTTTGGACAAAAGTGTCTGCTAAATGCCCCTTAACACGTTGTCTGGACTTTAATTTGTCGTTTTAGTGTTGACTTTTTGAGTGTGATGCCAGCAGAGACAAATAACATTATATGCTAGCATGGGTGCGTGTTTAGCCTGAAAACACAGCCTGATTTCTCCCAGTGTCACCTTCGACCAGGGTGGTAAGATTTGAAGGATCGTGACCAGACCGGGATGACGTTGGCGTGTGCGCCCCACCGACCGCTGTGCATACTGTAAAACACACGCAGAGTGGGCGTGGCCCGTGGGCGGCGTGTCACAGCGCGGGGGGGCGTGGCCATCGGCGCGGCCACGCGGAGCTGCAGGTGCCACTCCCCACGCCAGACCTGCATGCTGGCGCCGTGCCCGGCCGCTCCTCCTGCATGTCGTCCCCTCCTCCTCCTCCTCCTCCATCTCCTCCTCCCATCTTCTTTCTCCGCATCCCTCCATCCCTCTGCTGTGTCTTCTCGAGTTGTCCTCCTCCTCTCGTTCTCTCTCTCTCTCTCTCTCTCTGCCCTCTGTCCCTCTCCCTCTCTCGCCGTCATCCCCTGACTGCACTCCCCTCATCCTGTGTGTGTGTGTGTGTGTGTGCGTGTGTGTTTGCATGTGTGTGTGCAAGTATGTGGTTGCATGTGTGTGTGTGTGTGTGGGAGTGTGTGTGTGTGTGTGTGTGTGTGTGTGTGTGTGTGTGTACATGTTTTCTGCTCAGTGCCTACACACAGAGGATTAGCAGATTGGATGTGCTGCGGTGACCAATGTGTGTTTCGCAGATCAAGTGACAGGAAGTTCTTTGTTTCTGTGCGTGCGTGTGTGTGTGTGTGTGTGTGTGTTTCTAACAACAACCCCCACCCCCAACAGCTCATCGCTCAATATAAAAGTCCAGCTGCTGGACAGGAAGTTCTACATACACACACACACACACACACACACACACACACACACTGTTGTTGCAGTCCTAATCCGGGCATGATGATGCAACCTTCCCAGGGACTGACAATGTCATCAGAGAGTTTTCGTCAGGGAGCTACACACAAGACATACACAATGTCCCCATTACCACCTTATACTTGACCAATATATATACACACAACGTCCCCTTATATCACCTTATACTGTATCAATATATATATATATATATATATATATATATATATATATATATATATATATATATATATATATATATATATATACAATGTCCCCATATACCACCTTATATACTGTATATCAATATAATATATATCAATGTACTGTATATACATAATGACCCCATTACCACCTTATACTGTATCGATATATACACAATGTCCCCTTATACTGTATCAATATATATACAAAGGCCCCATATACTACCTTATACTGTACCGATATACACACACACTGTCCCTATATACATCCTACTCCTGTACCCATGAACAAACACACTGTCCCTATATACATCTCATTCCTGTACCCATGGACATTATCCTCGTAAACAGCTAACTGCTTCATTCTGTAATGTTACGTTCACCACCTTAATGTCTGTGATATGCCAATCACGGTTTAAGTCAGTTTTCTGTTCACTTTCTTTACACAGTATGTGTACCGCAGGATTGTACTGTATGGGGCGATTATTGTTATGTCTAATCAGATATAGTATATGTTTAGTTGTCTAAAAGTAACTCTTTCATTGTTCGTCCTTATTTGGACAGCTGGTGGATATGCATGTGTGCACATGCATATCCATACACACCCACACACACACACACAAACTAAACTTCATGATCCGTATCAAACGCACAATAACCAGCACAGATAACAGCTATATTGTGAAATCCCTGTTGTGTGTGTGTGTGCGTTTGTTGTGTGTGTATTTGAGAGTGAGCGGAAGAGTGTCAGAAGCTATCCTGAGCAAACACTGAATAAAGAAGAAATAAAACAGGAATACAGGAAGTAATTCTCTCTTTCTCTTTCTCTCTCGCTATCTCTCATTCTTCTCAAGAACTATATATATATATAGATATACTGAAGAAAGGAGGGGGGGGGGATAAGGAAATGAAAGAAATAGGGGAAGAGACAAAGGCCGCCGAGGCAGGACGGGAGGGCTCGCTGTCTGCTGGTTAATATTTTAGGTAGGTATGCGGAGGCGAGGCCGCCCGGGTGACGTCACGCTGGTAAAACGAACACACTTATCCTCCGGAGTGGTGACCTCCCTTTCCCGACGAATAGCACAGCCTGACACCTAGTGGCGAGCAGGTGCGACTGCACATGTCACCCACCCACCCACCCACCCATCCTCCCCTCCCCTCCCCTCCTCCTCCCTCCCACCTCCCCCGTTGTTCTGCATTTGGCCCTGCGGCTCCAGATCTTTTAGCGCAGTGTCTCGCAGTACGACGTGATGGTGAGCCACGGAGCGCGTGCATCATCAGTCACACGTGGTTTCTTGACGTTGTCGCAAGATTAACGTGGACGTCGTTCCACGTTATCCCAACGGGGGTTTATTGACCCTTGGCGACCTATAAATAATACAAACTGGATTAAATTATACAATCATCAGATTCTGGAGACGCCCGGCTCAGACAACTAACACCTGATATATTTGTCCAAATAAGATGGAAAATTGCTTTTTATTGTTTATTTATTTCATGTTTATTTGTATAGGGACAAGTATGTAGCATGAACCAAAGCCACACACCACAGCATTTATAGCCTAAGCTAATTTGCAATGCCCATCCCTAGGGTGCACCAATGAATTAAAATGAGGCCACTTGATAAGGAGTATGATACAATACATTCTTTATGTACGTGTACATTTGTGCTGTCTGTAATATAAACCAGACTGTGTGTGTGTGTGTGTGTGTGTGTGTGTGTGTGTGTGTGTGTGTGTGTGTGTGCGTGTGTGCGTGCGTGCGTGCGTGCGTGTGCAGCTCACGCTCAGCTAGACACAGTCTGCGTGATGTAGGTCACACATCTTATGCTGTGCTGGCGTTGCATTGAACCTGAAGGTGTGGCCCCCCGTATGGCCACCAGGTGGGGACCTATTTAAAGGCAAGCTGCGGGTACCAGGACCCCCGACATTATCAAACAGCATTAAAGGGGTAGTTCGGAATTTTGGACATAGGACCTCATGTCCGAGTTATCCTGTGTGTTATTTATCATTGGAGACTTTTTTCAACAAATTTAATTCCGTTCTTCTAGTCGCAGGGTTGGCTGGTGCTAGGCTACTGCAAGTCAACGCTTTCGGCTAGCCTGCCAATGAAAACAGTCTTACCCACTCCACAGTACTGTTGAATACCCTAAAACTGTAAAGTATACGCTACACACAGAGAGGAGCGACTCTAACCATTTAACCGTTTATTCCCCGAACTCCAATCCCCAGCATGCCCTGCATGAATGTTGTTAATGACGTCATCAGGTAGCAACAGTAACCACGACACCTTAGCACAGGCAGCTAGGGCAGACATAACAAGTACACCTGAGGCAAATAAATGATAACGCCAGACTATCGATGTAAATGTCTGTGTTGATAAAATAATGTTAGAAATAACACACAGGCTAACTTGGAAGTGAGGTCCTATGTCCAAAATTCTGAACTTCCCCTTTAAAGCTTGCTCTTATTGTCACCTACACATTAGCAACATACACAGCCAATCAGCTGTCATGTCCTGTGGGTGTGAAGTGTTTTTAGAAAACATAAATAAAAATAACAATATTTTGTGTGTCACATGAGTCAGGTGGGAGAGAGAGCGAGAGAGAAAAAAGAGAGAAAAGGGAGCGAGAGTTCTTTGAGAGTTCATAACAACAAGGTTGCATCCTCTGTATATTATATGTAAATGACACACGGCCACTATCTTTAGGGTTGCAAACTTCCTCAAGCCCAAATAAAGGGCACTTTGTTCCAGGTGTGTGCACAGGCAGCCATTTTGACACGCTCATTTAACAGTGGCCAGCCGCTCCACACACGCACTGTAACCATCGGCAATTTCCCCTCTGGGATCATTAAAGTATTTCTGTCTGTCTCTGTCTGTCTGTCTGTCTGTCTGTTTGCTGTCTGTCTGTCTGTCACCATCAACAACCGTGTGTCCATTGCAACTTGCGTGAGTTTTTTTTTGCCGTGTCTACAGGCAAAGCACCGCTCTAGAATGTTTGGATCACAGCAGCCTCCTATTGGCCCGTTGACAACTTGACACAAGGCATGACCGGGCTGTGATTGAAGTCCGGGACTTGGAGCTGTCCCGAACGGCCGGGACTAATCAAAATCACCCAAAATACGTGACATCCTGTACGCTCGGCGACCCTGGCTATCTGCCCGCCCGGCTACAGGCTGGGCAACTGATTTGCTTGTGAAGACGGTGATAAGAGCTTCCTGAACATACCTCCACAGGTTGCAGCAGGCAGTCCACTTCAGGCGTGGCGCAGTAGCATCCAGAGGATGTGACATGACAGGACCTCTCCTCCGCTGTGACCGGGCCGGGCCTCTTTGCGCGAGAAGGATCTCCGCTGGCGCGCTTGGTTCGGTGCCCGTCTCATCATTTAGCTCCCGGCGAGGCCGACCTCAGCTGCCGCTCGCTTGGAAGCCAAAGACGGCTCTGAGTTTGAACGTGAGGCTGCGGTGATGAGCGTCAGCCCCGACCTTGGGTGTGTTCAGTCGGCCGTCAGTTGATTTGCGCTCACAGGATTTGGGAGAAGGCCTCGGCTCAGTTCTGCTGGGAGCTGGACCGGTACCAGCGGGACTTCAGACGTGGTTCCTTCAAACAGAACGTTTTGGGTTTAAAAAAAAAATCCCTCTGATTCTGAGGCTCTGACGGCCAGAAGAGGAATATCACTTTTGACATTGTTTTTTTTTTTTTTTTTTTTCGAATCCCGGACGTCATGGTGGACAAGTGAGCCCAAATGAACCACAAAACGAAGAACCTGGAGATGGACCAGGATCAGGAGCCACACAGGCCTGACTGCACTATGCCCAAGGAGGGCCACAGCTCCGAAATTCTGGCCTGGATCAAGCTACGCAAAAGGCAACTCGGATTCCGCCGCCTGGTTCTGATGAAGACGCAGCAGTTCAAGAGGAGGGGACCAGAACTTCAGGGTGAGAACGGGTCAGAAGCCAACCCAGCAGACAGAGGTGGGTCTACTTGGCGATGCAAAGAAGCTGAGTGGTGCATATTAAAGCCTTCATCTGTAGTATATACACATATGCACATACACTAAGATATATACACTATATATTTTTGTAGACTTTTACGTGTATACAAATAAAAATATATCTATAATTTTTCTATAGGGTATATATCATATAAAAATGATATACATCAAGTCAAGTCAAGTCAAGTCAAGTCAAGTAGTCAAGTAAACTTTATTGTCAGTTTTCATGAATGTACAGGACATACACAAAAACCGAAATGCCGTTTCCCTCGATCCCCGGCGCAAGACAAGCATGCAAATATAAATATAAATATATAAAAATATAAGTACCAAAAATCTAAATAACAAGGTGGTCGCGAATATGTGCAATTGTTGTGGACAGTGTAAACAGTGTAAACAGTAAGAGGTTTAGTATGGAGGGTAATAAACAGTAATAAATAAACAGTATGGACATAGTGTGGTATAAAGAATAAACAGAACAGAAAAGTATAAGGTATGAACAGTTATGTAACATATATATATATATATAAATGCAATTATAAATACAAAGTATTTGTATTTACTTTGTATTTATATATACATACGTACAAGTCTACAAAAAATATATAATGAAAAAACCTGTATGCAGTGCCATGGCAGCCAGAGTTACTTTGTCCTAGAAATCTGTGGGTACCTAATAACCAGTGACTTTCTGAATGTGCTGCGAGCCAGAGGAAGAAGCTGACATCCCTGAGCTCATGATCATCTCCAGGGAGCTCGAAGAACTGACAGCCAAACAGAGAGAGCTGGGCTGCTACGAAGGTGTGAACGTCTGCACAGCTGCTCTGCCGCCAGCTCTCACATCTGTATTTTTATAGATTATCCTGAATGCTTTCTCACTGTTTCATAGCGTGTTCTCGGCCGCCGTTCATATCGTGTCCTGTTGTGCGGTCGGCAGTCAAAGCGCGTTGGAGCCTTGACACACAGACACACAGACACACAGACACAAGTGCACCTCGCCGTAAACATCTGGCGTCTGTCATCTGACCCGTGGTTGTCTCTTGGTCTTGGTTTGAAGGGGACTCGGAGGACGGCTGCATGTCACGGAGAGACGCCTCAGAGCTACAGGACGGACACGCAGGTGAGAGCACACCTGTGAACACCTGCGAGCCCTTTAGCTGGGAGTCAAGAGACGCAACCCTCTCGACTATCTACCCCCCCCCCCCCCCCCCCTCCCTTTCTTCTAGAGGAAGACATCCCCTGGCCTACTCCACCCCCCAGTAGCTTCTTCTGCGATGAGGTTCCAATTCCAGGTCAGATCCTCAAGTCCATGAACCCGCCTGACCAGCACCGGGTGCAGCCTCAGTGCAAAGTCCTCAAGCTAAAATCACACTGAACCGTTTAGCTATCGCCTATCAGGCTTTGGTCGTGCGGTTTCGGGACTGCATGTGTGGGGACATACATTGACAGAGCGTTATACTTGTGACATGCAACCGCGGCGAACTCAGACCCGTTCCTCTTGCTCGTCCTTTTTAAGCGAACGAGCTGGGCGTGGAACCAGCGCTCGTCAAGTGCCCCAGCTGTGGAGGGATCGGGATCACCAGGACCACCCGGAGGATCGGCTCTGCCTCTTGGATGCTGTGTTGCATCGCTTCCTTGTTCGGGTAAATATCTTCTCTGAATCTGCTGCAGAAGTCGTAGCGTAGCAGAAGCTCAGGAGCTGGAGATGGTGCCCAGAGCCAGGGTTGGAAACCTGGAAACCCTGGCTGGTAGTTCTGTTGGGTTTGTTACGGAGATGTTCAAGCGAAGAGAAGCAAGTGGATGATGAACCTGATTTGCGAGGCTTGCTAACAGCGAACGCATGTTAGCTCGCCTAAACTTCTGAAACTTGAATCCCAGCGTGAAAGAGTTTCTCTTCGGTTAAATATCTCACGTTAAACAAGCTGTAACTCTGCCCCCTTGCAGTTTAAGGTTTCCGCCAACCAATTACAGGCCCCCCCCCCCCCACCCCATGACACGATTGGTCGAAACAAATACAAACCAAAAGAAACTGGAAAGGCCCGGTCCCCCAGATTTGAGCTTGTCTGCATCCAGACTTTAAGAATATTTCTCTAAAAATCAGATTCCTGAGACTTTATCCTCACAGAATGACAAAGTTCTCTGCCCTGCTCACAGATGTGTCGGTGGATGCTGTCTGATTCCCTTCTGTGTGAGCAGCCTGAAGGACGTCCATCACAGCTGTCCCAATTGCGGGGAAAATGTACACATACAAGAAAAGATATGACAGATGTGTTGATATGATGTTCACTCACTCACCTGTGGGGCAGCCGCGGCCTACTGGTTAGGGCTTCGGATTTGTAACCGGAGGGTGGCCAGTTCGAACCCTGACCAGTGCGAATGGCTGAAGTGCCCTTGAGCAAGGCACCTAACCCCTCACTGCTCCCCGAGCGCCGCTGTTGCAGGCAGCTCACTGCGTCGGGTTTAAGTGTGTGCTTCACCTCACTGTGTGCTTCACCATCACTGTGTTCTGAGTGTTTCACTAATTCACGATTGGGTCAAATGAGTAATTCTTCTTCTACCTGTCTGTCCGTCCAGTCACACGTTCATACCCCTGAGGGAGGTTGTTGGTTTACGGGTGTACATCAATTGTTGATCATGTCAAGAGTAAAAAAAGTATACTATCAATGTATGTCATATGTACATGCGTTGATATTGTAGTTTTTACTTTGTGTTACTACTGGAGTCTAAGCACATTGCTCCGTTTGTATATACTGTTGTGTATAGTCACGACGTTACCAACAAAAATGAATATCTCTGATGCGAGGTGCTTTTCCCCTGGTATCCCAAATATGTAAATACATTTTGAATGGTCTTTTTTATTTACATGCATGTAATGCATGCAAATAATGCATAATAAATAATTCCCCTAACAATGTTAGGGTTATGTTTTATTAATGCGGAACAGGTTTCAGAGTTGCCATGCAAATAGTCAGATGCTGTTGTTGAATTATGAATAACAAGGCCTACAAGTATTCCTTCTCTCAAGCTTGAAAATCTATGAAATTTACAAATATAATTTACAAAAAAAATCACAATGAATTAATGTATCGAAAAGTTAAATTGACTCAATTGACGTGATTGTCTATTTCCACATGTATTTAATTCTGTGTATTTATTTATGCTGCCATGTGTTTGATTTAATATTTGACTATTTAACGGAGTATGTGCACCTAATCGCGTGCAGCATGAAATAAATAAAGGGGTCAACGCCACATATCAGGGCCAGCGGTGTGATCTACCATCCGTGTGGGTTTCAAACACCAGCAGACAGCCTGGGAAGCAGACAGCTCTGCAAGCTCATGTTTTATTTTCTCTGGCATATGCGTTTGGCCTCCCTCCCGTTTCAGACAGATGTCCAGCAGGCCTGGCCCAGATCGGGCCAATCACAAGCGTCGATCTGGTATGGGGCGGGTTTGCTACCATGACTGAGCAGAGCAGCGTCCTATGGGGGCGCCCGTGAGGCATATTCATGCACAAGCAAGATGGCTGCCGCTGATGTGTCACGTTTCGTTGCTCTGAATGGATGTAGGTCTGTCCAATGTGATGTTCCGGTTCATTTAGCGAATTAGTCTGCCGACGTCTGGCTACCAGCGAGTAATAGAGCCACAGAGCAAGGTTTTTGTTGTATTTTAGTTTTTCTTTTTGGAATTTCTCGTCTTTTCTCATCGTAACCAATGTGGTCCGAGCATTTTGATCGAATGCAGTGAGAACTTAACGTCCACACACCAACTGCTCCAGTCAAGTCAAGTCAAGTAAAAGTCTGACAAGCTGCAAACTTGGCACAAAAAAAAGACGAAGAAAATATGGAGGGTATAAAAAAATCCCCAAAAAAGAGGTGAAGAAAAATGGAGGATAAAAAATAGGTGAACAGGTAAAGAATATGAAATCTGAAGAGGTGAAGAAAGAGTAAAAAAGTTCAAAAGAGGAAGAAAAATTGAGAAACAAAATCTGAAAAAGGTATAGAAAAATGGAGACATTGTTGAGACATACAAATGTTAATGAATAATTAATGATCAAGATATTTCATACTGTTATTTGGCATTGATTTAATCAGATTACCGATGATTGTAGTCCCTCTATCAATAAAGCATGCACCCCACAAAAAGACATTCCAAAGCTTCACAGTACACGATTGCTTTATTGACAACATAAGAGGCATACAGTAACAGTACTTATATACACATCTCGAGTACTATTTACAAAATAA
The DNA here is from genome assembly GCA_036785325.1 of Urophycis tenuis. Lineage (NCBI taxonomy): Eukaryota > Metazoa > Chordata > Actinopteri > Gadiformes > Phycidae > Urophycis > Urophycis tenuis. The sequence continues at coordinate 367,456 of JAXIVH010000133.1, forward strand.
TGAATGTGTTACATATGTAGAAAAATATGCATTACATCTATATAAATATGTACACAATGTGCAAAACATATGGCATACACACCACAAGAGGCATAGCAAGGGGTATGGGGGGGGGGGAGGGATATTGAAGGGTGAAAGCCAACACAAGATGGACTCAAACTAACTCTCACCATAAACCAACTGACAGGGCACCGTTTAGAAGCTGTATTGTAATAGTACAGCACTGTACTGTAATATTACATATCTACTGTGATAGTACAGCTCTGTACTGTAATATTACAGCACTGTACTGTAATAGTACAGCTCTGTACTGTAATATTACAGCACTGTACTGTAATAGTACAGCTCTGTACTGTAATATTACAGCACTGTACTCTAATAGTACAGCTCTGTACTGTAATATTACAGCACTGTACTGTAATAGTACAGCTCTGTCCTGTAATATTACAGCACTGCACTGTAATAGTACATCTCTACTGTAATAGTACAGCTCTGTACTGTAATATTACAGCACTGCACTGTAATAGTACAGCACTGTACTGTCGTAGTACAGCTCTGTACTGTAATAGTACATCTCTACTGTAATAGTACAGCTCTGTCCTGTAATATTACAGCACTGCACTGTAATAGTACATCTCTACTGTAATAGTACAGCTCTGCACTGTAATAGTACATCTCTACTGTAATAGTACAGCTCTGTACTGTAATAGTACAGCACTGTAATAGCACAGTTATGGATTACGGAAACAAATTGTTAAGGATTGTATTGTCGCTCTGTTCCTCTGACCCAATAGAAAACCTTTGGGACAGACACGGGGCACCAGACGATGGTGACGCGCGGGGGTCAGAGGTCAAGAGAGGGGTGACATCAGGAAGGACCGGGCAGGGTCAGGGGGGTCGCGCACCGGCTGGGGGGGAACACGCCGGTGTCGTGAACGGATTGTGAAATGACCTCGAGGAGCGGGATAGCGTCCACGCTGCCTTGGCTGAGGCGATCCAGCACGGTTTTAGAACCCCCCCCCCCTTCGGAAGTGCCACCTTCCCATTCCCCCTTCCCATTATTGCTTCATGTGGGAACCCAGGACTCGAACCCACGGCCACCGGGCCCTTCATGTGCCCGAACTTCCAACGTGTCGTTCCTCACGCGTGAACCTTGTTCTTCATGCTACGTTCACAATACACAAAACGTCATGTAGAGTAACGTTTTGTGTCGTCTGTAAAAATCTGTCCAACACGATTTGTTCGTCACCCTGACTTAACAGAGGAGCCCCCTAGCTACAGGGAGCCCTCGGATATGAAGTGCCTAGACCAGAATACATGTTCATATTTTGTTTGTATTACTTTTGTAAGTAAAGGATCTTGCGTTTCTAATCAAGGCAGGATCTGACATACAGTACAGTATAGTATACTAGGAGACCAGAGTGTCAGGAGACCAGCCACTGGGGTTATTGCATTGAGCCGGCTCTCTGGCCAATCAATGACCACCTCCTACAACCCGTGGCCAATGGAAAGTGGCGTCTCACGGCTGTGAGTAAAAACAACAACATATAGTATCATGCACAGCAGACCTATATAACCCTAAAGCTCGCCGCTGTGACTTTAGAGAACAATCTGATATGAAAAGTTAACAAAAAAAACAACAACTTCATTTTCTTTCTAAATGCAGATTATTTTACATAACTTCTTAAAAAGAAAAGCTAAAACAGTGTTGATCTTCTACACACTTATCGCCCCCAAAAAGTGATAAATAGAAATAAACAATAAAAACATGACATTCAGCAAAAAAATACAACAACATTTTCAATGGGACAATATATTCAGTGTTCCTCTGCCATTTTTGGCAACAAAATGATGTGTGTTCATATAGCCCTAAAGTTGGCAGAGCGAACAAAAACAGAGTCCTGTTGTAAAGTCATGTCTACAAAAAAAACACAGACATTTTCTGTCTCTCCTCCCTTGTGTTGAATATAAATCAACAATAAAACGCAACATGAAAACCACCGTTAATATATTTAGTAACATGATCATTTTTGGAAGTACGAGTTGTACGGGATGTGCAGTATTTGGCATGTTTTCTTTGACTGTGGGCACGCACACACACACACACACACACTGTACAAAGACATGTACAGATGCACACACAGACACCCTCACATTCACACACACGCACATACACACTGTACAAAGACATGTACAGATGCACACACACACACGCACACGCACACACACTCAGCTTCCGTTGTCTTCTTTAAAGTGCAGATTTGAACTTTAACCAGAATTCTACGAACCACCGTGACATCACACAAAGTAAACCGGGGGAATGCTCTACCAATTCAGTATCGAATCGTTTACACTACATTATATATATACTGACACTACACGGCACTATTCATATGAACTATAAACCATGACCAGCAGTCCTAGCACTGTGTGAAGATTGTGTCGATCATTCACAACAACCAAACAGAGGACAATTATTCACTGTCTACAAATCAAACCACTCCCCAAACCTTTGCAGACACCCGAGGCGCAGTTATCGGTGCCAACGAGTTCAAAGCTCATGAAAACACAAGAACTCTAATCTCTAATCTCGCCGTTGTTCCTCTTTGTCACCGCATCCCGACTCTCCTCTCACGGTTGTTGTTGTTTTTTTGCATGGCTGTTCGTCACGGCTCTGAAAACCCGCAGAGGGGCAGTGGCGCTTATTGCCATGGTGCTCCGCAGAACATCTTATTGTGTCACGACTAAACGGAAACACGCGTGAAACTCATCTATACCTCAAAAAAAAAAAAAACTGGCTTTTGGAACGAACCCCCGCGAGACACACACACACACACACACACACACACACACACACACACACACACACACACACACACACACACACACACACACACACACACACACACACACACACACACACACACACACACACACACACACACACACACACACACACACACACACACACACACACACACACACACACACACACACACACACACACACGTCTGTCCAGAACCTGGCCGAGCGGACTCAGAAGCGACACTGCACCGCAGAGACAAGGCCCGAACCAACAGCCAGGACACGCTTGGGACTCTGAAGCGCTGCACAGTTAAGTACGAATCAATCGGACGCTAGTGGAATATCAAAAGAGTGGTCCTTTTTAAAAAGGTGCGGTCTGTCCCCGTGAGAAACATGTCAAAGCGGTAAACAGAAGATGTGTATTTTTTTATAAAAACCCGGCCCAGATTCAACAGTCTTCAGAAGCCTTTTCTTTAAATGAGACGGTAAAGTATTTAGGAATAGCGGCGGGACACGAGTCCTCCTTCTCGAGACAGATGTGAACACAGACTCTGTAGCACAGACTCTGTAGCACAGACGCAACCGCGCACATGTAGAAACTTGTGCCTGGACACACACATGCAGAAAAAACACACAAAGACGAATTTGCACGTGTAAACAAACATGCTTGCTTGCCCGCATTTTTTTTTACACTCTCTCCCTCACGCACACACACACACACGCACACGGACACACACACACACACACGGAGACGGACACACACAGACGCACACACACACGGACACACACACGGGCAGGAAGGAATCTTCTTAATCTTAATGTTGCTCTATTGGCTGGCGGCTCTACATTCCTCTCCTCTGCCGTTTGGCTCGACGAATGACAAACAACGACGGACGGACTGACTGACCGGACGCCAAGGACGCCAGCGCTCGGCGCGGAACCACACGGCGTGGAACCCCTCACCGCCTCAGTGGTGCGGTTCCCCTTCACAACCACATGCAAACAAAAGTGCAGAGATATTTACAACAGCCATGTATATATATATATAAATATATATAGTAGCACCTCCCTAAGGGGTCTCCAGACACTTCCGTCAGGGCGTGGCCGCGACCACGACACACGCGCGCACCAGTCCGCCGTGCGCGTGTGTGTGTGTGTGTTGTCGGGTCGGTTCCCCTCGCCGCTGCTCTCGGGTTTGGACTGCACCGCCGGAGAACAGAACAGAGTGAGCTGCCAGATGTGTGACCGGCGACTTCGTCGTCGTCTTGGTGACATCCTGGGGTGGGGGTGGGGGGTGGGGGTGTTCTCGGCTCGGTCGTCGTGGAGACCGTCGTCTTGGTTGGCCCGTTGGTGCCGACCCGCCTCAGGTGAGCTGTGTGGTGTGGCGGGGGGCTGGCCGGCTTTAGCCCCGCCTCTTTAGTGCATAGTGTCTCTCGCTGAGTGGGGCGGAGCCTCGGACCGCGGGTTCTGTGGGTTCCACCAGAGTGCCGTGATGGGTCGGGGGGGGGGGGGGGGGGGGGGGGAGAGGGGATAGACACGGTTCTGGTGCCGGTGTCATCCTTCTGTTCTGACACGTGCTGTACAGGGTGATGGCATGGATTCATCCAGACGTCAGAGTCAATCTCTTCATCCAAACATCCCGACGCAACACAGATCCTGAAACGACCTGGTGCTGGTCCCAGAGGGGAACCCCCCGCCCCACCACTGGGTCCACTGAGCCGGGCCCTCAGAACTGTACCTGCTTTGGCACGGAATGCGTCGTCAACAGCAGGGGGGTATGCACCTGGGCCTCGGGCGGCAACAACAGCAACAATGGCTAGCTACAGGCCTGTCGTCATGGCGACGCTGGCGAGAGTCAACAGTTCAGTCAGGGCCTCCGTGTGTGTGTGTGTGTGTGTGTGTGTATTGTCAAAATCAGCAACTCCAGCAGAAATAATGTGAGGCGAGGTTACCTGAGCAACCAAACGCAGCCCACGTTCACCAACAACCTATACAGTATATACATACATGCACACACACACACACACACACACACCCCTGCCACACACACACACACGTGTGTGTGAGTCTCTGTAGTGCTAATGTTTTCCCATGGCCCAGCCTAGTGTTGAACCCTGTAATTCATCGACACCAGACAGCCCTGTAGTGTGAGGGGTTCAGGGGTTCAGGGGAGGGGGGGTCCACAGTCTCCCAGGTTCCCTGCTGACTTACAAAGTGCTGTGGGGGCTGCAGCTCTGCTCCGGCGCCAGTCGAAAACGGGCCCCTGCGACGGTAGAACTACTGGGGTGGCACTACGGTCCACATCGCCATCGACTGACTGCTGCCGGCCGAACGAGCCACCGTGAAGAGAAAACCAATGCAAATCCCGGCGGCCCGTGTGGAATGTGAGCGTCAGGAGACCCTCCTCGCATTCTCTCTCGGAGGAGCCGCCGTCTCCCTGGAATGAGTTCCGAAACCTTTAGCCATCGGTGGACCTTCTTCCACCTCCAGCGGGCGTCTCCTCCCGGGGCCTCCTGCCCCCCCCACCCCCCCCGGGGCCTCTGGGCCGAGCCGCTCTGCCAGACGCATCAAACTCCCGGTCCTGTTCATCCCATCTCATCCCATCCATCCATCCGTACGCTGACCCAAACACGCCGGCCCCCCCCCGGCCCCCTACTCCCAGTGCAGCTGCAGGTCCTGGGTGTCCAGGAAGTCCGAGGGGATCCCCAGCGGGGTGAGCCCCCCCGCGGGGCCCGGGGGCATGGTGAGGTCCAGCCACTCCATGTTGTCCAGGCCCGGGTCCGAGAGGCCCATGTTGAGCGAGGACGGGGACGAGTCGCAGAAGGACAGCTCCGAGGTGTCCATGGGCGAGTAGGGCGGCAGGTGCTGCTGCTGCTCCATCAGCTGCGCCTGCAGCTCCTCCATCAGGCCCAGGGTGCGGGGGTCCGACACCGGCGAGGTGCCGCCGAGGGTCCGCTCCAGGAAGGCCTCCAGCTGGCGGTCCGAGGCCAGCGAGCAGAGGCCCGGGTCGGGCGGCGGGCTGAGGGCCCGAGGGGGCGGGGCCACCTGGATCTGGGGCGGGGGTCGGGAGAAGGCCGTGCTCACCGGCAGGGAGGTGATGGTGGCGGTGACCGGCAGGGGCTTGTTGGAGAGGGGCGGGTGGGCGTCCTGCTGGATGAAGGGTGTGATCTCTGAGGGGGAGGAACCGGGGGAACACAAAGGTCACGGCGTGGGGAGTTTTGTCAAGGCTGGGTAAAGTTTGATCCTACTGAGGAAACAGTAGCAGGGAGGTATCTCACGTGTCTCTCTACAGATAACACATTGTTGGTTATTTTTTAACACAATGGCGTGAAGTGTCATCAGCACTACATCGACATTCTATTTCCAGAACGCTTTCTCTTCATTTTTTTTCTTTGCTCTCCTCCAACATGTACTTGGTATTAATAGTAGCGAGAGCAGGGTGTTGGAGTATGGTGTGTGAGTGTGTGTGTGTGCGTGCGTGCGTGCGTGCGTGCGTGCGTGCGTGTGTGTGCATGCGTGTGTGCGTGTGTTGCCTTACCCCCACTCTCGATCAGGATATCAAACAAGTCATCCATCTGCTGGCTGGTTGCTGTGGGAACCTGAGAAGTGAGCCAATGGGGAGAGAGCATTGAGGCACACGTGTGTGTGTGTGAGAGTGTGTGTGTGTGAGACCAACACCATGGCAAACAACCTTGAGGCTCTGAATGAATAAAATACTTTTTTCTTTAAAAAAAAGTGGTGTTTTTCAAAGTGATCCACAGGCACTCTGTGAACCATGTTCATTTGTAAAACACATCCTTCAACCGTCGTGCATTTTGTCGATAAAACCATCTTCTGCATGTGCAAGAGCACACACATGTGTGTGTGTGTGTGTGTGTGTGTGTGTACATACAAGCCTGCCATCATACTGTTCTCATGGGGGAACATAACAGCCATAATGTAGCTTTGCTGTAGCTTAGCGTTGAGAGAAAGTAACAGCCACAATGTAGCTTGGCTGTAGCTTAGCATTGAGAGAAAGTAACAGTACTGTATTTCGTTGTCCCTGTATTTGTACTCTGCACAATGACAATAAAGTTGAATCTAATCTAATCTAAACAGCCACAATGTAGCTTGGCTGTAGCTTAGCATTGAGAGAAAGTAACAGCCACAATGTGTAGCTTGGCTGTAGCTTAGCGTTGAGAGAAAGTAACAGCCACAATGTAGCTTGGCTGTAGCTTAGCGTTGAGAGAAAGTAACAGCCACAATGTAGCTTGGCTGTAGCTTAGCATTGAGAGAAAGTAACAGCCACAATGTAGCTTGGCTGTAGCTTAGCATTGAGAGAAAGTAACAGCCACAATGTGTAGCTTGGCTGTAGCTTAGCGTTGAGAGAAAGTAACAGCCATAATGTAGCTTGGCTGTAGCGTAGCGCTGAGAAAAAGTAACAGCCATAATGTAGCTTGGCTGTAGCGTAGCGCTGAGCTAAGCGTGCGTCGTGTGCGTGCGGCAGAACGCCGGGCAGTTGGCACCGACCTGGGCGAGGCTGTTCAGGTGCTGATTGCGGCTCTGCTTGATGGCGTCCTCGTAGCGGGGGGGCTCCTTGGTCTTGGGGGGCTGGGGGACCTGCGATGCGGGGCGCAGGATCAGGGTCTGCGGGAAGGGAGAGGGACCCTGCAAGAGACGACACGAATCGAACGCCAACGGTGAAGAAAGACACGACTCTGGCGAGAAAATATAACAAGATTAATTTTGTCCATCCCAGACAAGGAACGGGGGTTGCTATCAACGTGTGAACGCTAGACCCCGCAATAATTAGCACCGGAGGTCCTCTGCGGTCTCTCGGAAAAACAACACAGTATAAATACCTTGCCGAGGCCCCCGTTGGGGAGGCTGTGGTTGGGAGAAGCCCGCGGGGAGACCCTGTTCTCCGGGGAGCGACTCAGGAAACACTGGGGATTCCCCTCCGGCCTGTTCTGGTTCTCCAGGCCCGTGGGAGAGTTGCCGCACATCGTCAGGGTCTACCAGGAGACAACGGAGAGGGGGGGGGGGGGGAAACCACGGTGATGGAAAACCCTTTGGAGTGTGGCCGGGAAACAGGCGGCGAGGAGAAACGGCGCCCCATGTGGTACGCAGCGGGCCTGTACAGACTAGCACACATCTGCCCCACGCCACACTGCACCAGACGGCTCCTCTCGGCTCATTATTCAGTAGCAAGAGTATCATTTGCAGAGAATATCATGAATATGATGAGAGTTTCATGGGCAATTGCATAATGATGAAGATCATGTCTCCCCTATGGACCAAATACGTGCAGCGATTGTTAATCAAGGTAAAATGCAAAGGGAAGCGAATGCACCTGATCATGAATGGCATTGCTTCTGTCGTATTATTATCAAGTATTATACACAATCATGTCATACGTTATCATACAATAGCGGATGTGTTTGTGGTGGATAATGACCTCGGTCGACAGGTCAGACAAAAGACAATTTTTAGTACTTTGTCACACAGGAACTAAATCTGTCTAACACGTGTCTGTGCGTAGCAACAGACCAAGTAGGCCCTGAGCTCACTCGACAGCTGTGTTTGAGTTTCGTGCGTTGCGGTTGGTCACGTCACCACGTCGGCTGATGTCACTGACCTGCATCAGAGGCGCGTGATTGGTCAGTTGCTGGCTTGGCTGGCTGGTCTCCATCTTGGAGGTCTGCAGCTGGGCGAGCGAGGCCTGCACCAGACCGGGGCCTGGATTAGACACCGCGGGCTGGAGCATGGGCTGCAGGCCCACAGAGGTGGCGGGCAGCTGGATGGTGGTGGTGGTGGTGGCGGCGGCGGTGTTGCTAGGCAGCGAGACCGGCAGGAGGATCTGGGTGGCGGGCTGGCCAGCGGCGGTCAGCAGGGTCTGGGGCTGGCCCAGCACCTGGGACACGGTGCCCTGATGGCTGATGAAGAACTGCTGCAGGCTGGGGACCGAATGCTGCTGCTGCTGCTGCTGCTGCTGCTGCTGGGGCTGCTGAAGGCCGGTGGGGCTCCGCTGGGACTGCGAGACCAGGCGGGGGCCGGGCGCCGCTTGGTGCTGGATCTGGGAGAAGAGCTGCACCTGGGGGATCATCTGGGTCTGGGCCTGGGGGTGGACGGGTCTCCCCGAGGCCACGGTGACGTCCTCCAGCTTCACCACCGTGGGCAGCGCCGCCGGGCCCAGGATGGAGTTGGTGGACGAGCAGTTGGCCAGGACCCGGCCCTCCAGCTTCACCAGGTTGGCGTTGGAGAGGGCGGGCGCCGCGGCGGTGGTGGTCACGGCGGTGGGGAAGGCGGGGCAGCCGACGGAGGGCGGGTCCTGGCTCCTCTTCTCCACCTCCAGCTGCATCTTCAGCTCCTCCACCAGGCGCTGCTCCTGCTCCAGCTTCCTCATCAGCTCCTCGATCTGCCGCTCCTTCTCGTGGAGCCTCCGGTCCTTCTCCTCCGGGACCGGCGCCGGGCTCTGGTGGGCCCACACCAGGCCGCCCCGCCCGGGGCTCACCGCCTGGGGGTCTGGGGACGCCCGGGACCGGGCCAGGTCCTGCTGGAGCAGCGACAGCTCGCTGCAGACGGGGGAGACCGGCGGAGTGGAGCCCTCTGGGGCCCTCTGCTGGACAGGTAGGCGCACGACAGGACCGCCGTTGCTCAGCTCCATGGGCGTGGGGGTGTGGGCGGAGGCGACGGAGGTGTCTTGGAAGGGCTTCAACCTCTCCATCAGGTCGGTCTTGGTGCCCGACACGGGGAGCCCGCGTAGTTTCAGCTCCATCTTCAACTCGGCCACCTGGAGGAGAGGAGACGGGAGAGAGAGGAGACAGGAGAGAGGAGACAGGAGACAGGAGAGAGGAGACCTCGGTCAGCACAGAGGGTGGAGGACCAGGGGAACAACCTGGGTCTGGGTCTGGGTCTTTTGGTGGGGGTGGCATAGCTCAGTGGGTAGAGCGGGTTGTCAACTAACTGGAGGGTTGCCGGTTCGATCCCCGCCTCCAACTGTCCACATGCCAAACCCCCCCAAATGTACGGCAAATGTACTGATTGTAAGTCACTTTGAACAGAAGTGCCTGCTAAATTGCCCTAAATGTAAATGTCTTGCGCAGCAGCGGCTCAGTGGAAAAAGCATTAGACTTAAGACTGCACTACGCTGCTACATCCATCTACCTTATTACAGGGTTCTGCTCACAGACTGGAACCGCGGTGCTGTGCCACCATGCTCCTGTCCAGCGCCATCATGAAACACTTCAACACCGGGCCGCCACAACGCGGACATCTCGTTGACGTCGTTTCCCCCCCCCCGTCCTTCTAATAGATCAAAGCACATGTTTTACTTGAATCAGCCTTCAAAGGGCCTTCAAAGCGTGGGGTGGAGCCAGCGGACTTTTGGATTCCGCTCTCGGTACGAGTCCACGACTCAGAGCTGAGCGGGAAGTCAGAGCTGAGCGGGTCACGCGCCAGACGAGCGAGGACAGCTCCACAGAAAGGACCACACGGGTCCGGAGATTTGATTTCAGGTCTTGCGCTGTGCTCTAATAAAAGGGGTGGTAATGGATGGAGCCACGCTGCGTGCCAAGGGTTTTTGGAGCGGCGCTGGAACAGTCGTCGGAAACATAACTCACTTAAGTGCCATCCGGAGGGGCGATATGGATGTACGGGAACCCTTCTTAAAAACACACACACACACACAGGCGCGCAGCGATCTGGATGACGGATCACCAGAGATAAAAAGCCCCATTGCGACTGATCACTGGGAATGATGAATCTACAAACAGGAGCCACAAGAGGTCGCTGATGGGAACACAATCGCAGTGAGAACTCAGCGACGTGGCGGCCATCATGTTCTGAAGGTGCGGTTATTTCCCGACTTTCCGGTTTTCTGTTTACCGCGGAGGGAAGTCCTCTCCTGACAAAGTAATACTTGTGGCATTCGAGAGCGGCTCCGCCCCATGTCTTCCGACAAACGCTAGAGCCTGCTGACGCCTCTGTGATTGGATCCGGCCGGGTCAATGGCAGACAATAGCAGCTCATAACCAACGGGGCCGGCCCAGAACCGCGGCCTCGGGCTGTTTCTGTTCTTGTTGCGTCTCGGCGCGAGGCAGTTTAAATCCTCTTGTTATCGTTACACACATCCTACGCCACCAGCCAGCCGTGCTCCACGCACACGCACACACACCAGCCAGCCTGCCTGCCCCACCGGCCTCGCTGACAGAAAACCCCCCCAGCATCTCGTCTGCAGCGGGGGTTGTCTTTGGCTTTGAGCGTCAGTGTGTTGTTTCTTCTGTTCCCCCCCCCCGGCCAGTCTGGTGCCGCTCTGTTTGTCATGGCCGCCGTGGGCCGTGTCTGGACAATGCCTGTCCTGTGTGAACCGTGTTCTGGGCCCCGCGGTAAATCGCCGTACCTTCATCTCCTCCAGGTTGGCGGGCAGCACGCCCGGCTTGCGGTTGGACAGGGAACCGCACGGCCGGGCCGGGGGCTGGCCCGGGTGGGCCGGAGGGGGCGGGGTCTGGGGGATGGGCGCGGCCGGGAGGGACACCACGATGGAGGTGCCGCCCGGACCCTCGCCCACCGGTCTAGAGAGAGAGAAGGGGAAGGGGGAGAGAGAGAGAGAGAGAGAGATGTTAAGAGTAAGTAATAGAAAAGCAGCAGGCAGTATACTCTGGTAGTTGTAGTTTTTAAATCTAATTGAGCGGGGCAGGCAGTATAGTCTGGGAGTTGTAGTTTTTAAACCTACTTGAGCAGGCAGTATAGTCTGGTAGTTGTTGTTTATAACCTACTTGAGCAGGCAGTATAGTCTGGTAGTTGTTGTTTATAACCTACTTGAGCGGGGCAGGCAGTACTGTATAGTCTGGTAGTTGTAGTTTAGGACCGCTTCTGTTCTCCCTATACACCAAATCTCTAGGCTCTGTAATCACATCACACGGCTTCTCCTATCACTGTTATGCGGACGACACTCAACTGTTCCTCTCCTTCCCCCCCTCAGACACTCTGATTGCAACACACATCTCAGAACGCTTGGCAGACATCAGCTCTTGGACAACTGCGCATCAACTCAAGCTGAATCTCGCAAAGACTGAGCTTCTCTTCATACCGGGGAAAGACTGCCCTCACAGGGACCTGCTGGTCTCGGTCGAGGGCATCACAGTGTCTGCCTCACCGACCGCAAGGAACCTGGGCGTAATAGTCAACAACCAACTGTCCTGCACTGCAAACATCACTGCAGTGACTCACTGCAGGATCACTGTCACTGCAGTGACCCGATCCTGTAGATTTGCTCTGTACAACATCCACAGGATCCGGCCTTTCCTCACGAGGGAAGCGACACAGCTCCTGACCCAAGCACTTGTCATCTCCCGCCTCGACTACTGCAACTCGCTCTTAGCTGGAGTCCCTGCAACGGCGATTCAACCGTTGCAGCGGATCCAGAATGCTGCAGCACGCCTCGTGTTCAACCAAAACAAATTCTCCCAGGTGACCCCCCCCCTCTTCCAAGACCTCCACTGGCTTCCTGTGGTGGCTCACATCAAATTCAAGACGATGCTACTAGCCTACAAAGCTGTCAATGGAACTGCCCCTACCTACCTCCAAATATTAGTGAAACACCACGCCCCTGCTCGAGCACTCCGCTCAACTACCTCAGCTGGTCGACTGGTACCTCCATCACTAAAAGGAGGAAAAGCTTGGATGGCAAAATCTCAACTCTTCTCTGTTTTGGCACCGCAGTGGTGGAACGAGCTCCCTGCCAATGTCAGGACTGCAGAGTCACTCCCCATCTTCCAGAAGAGACTCAAGACCCACTTGTTCAGAGTTCATCTGAACCCTGCATAACCCTACCCTCATGCTCGTATTTGTTGTACGTCTTGGCACTTTGATCGCTCTTTGTAACTTGGCACTTAGTCAGAGATGTTGTATACTAGCAATGGTTAATCTAGCAATAAAAAAAAGGATAAAAGCGTCTGCTAAATTCCCTAAATGTAAATGTAAATAACCTACTTGAGCGGGGCAGGCAGTATAGTCTGGTAGTTGTAGTTTATAACCTACTTGAGCGGGGCAGGCAGTATAGTCTGGTAGTTGTAGTTTATAACCTACTTGAGCGGGGCAGGCAGTATAGTCTGGTAGTTGTAGTTTATAACCTACTTGAGCGGGGCAGGCAGTATAGTCTGGTAGTTGTAGTTTTTAAACCTACTTGAGCGGGGCAGGCAGTATAGTCTGGTAGTTGTAGTGCTGCTGTTGCTGGCTGAGGATCTGCAGCTGGAGGAAGAGCTGCTGCTGCTGCAGCAGGCGAGCGTAGGAGGAGTCCATGGGCGCCTCGCTGGGCTCCAGCTTCTGGTCCGGGGGAACGTACTGGTGGTACTTGAGCTTCTTCACCCGCGACTTGGGCTCCTTGCCCTTCTTACTGCGGCTCTTCTCCGACGGCAGCTTGGGCTGGCTTTGCTGGGGACGCAAGGTCAGAGAGAGACAGTCAGGTGGCCACCGGATTGAGAAACGATTAGCCAAAACTGTTGTTGTTATGTTATACACATAATATGTGATGTGATGTGTGATACGTATCTTTTATTGTCTGAAATGTTTCAGTGTTTGAGTTAACCTGTGCTGCTTACTTTGACGAGCGTCGGGCCGGGCTTTGACGGCACCAGTGTGCTGATTGGCTGTGCAGGGGGCGGGGCTTGGCGAATCGTCAGCTGCTCATTGGTGGAGAACGCCTTCAGGAAGTCCGCCGCCGCTTGTGACACGACGGCGAGGGGCTGCGAGGGTGAGACGCAACGACGTTTTTAAGAGCACTTTTCACTGGAAATGGTGAACATGGCAACCGCCTCATTCAATTCTTAAGACTTCTTCACCAGGTTAAAAAAAAAAACACTTGACCGAGGCCGCGCCCCCCCCCCTTGTGTCTCACCACATGTCCTCCTACCTGCAGGGTCTGGAGGGGTGGCGGCGGGGGGGGTGGTGGCGGGGGTGGGGCCGGGGGTGGGGCCGGGGGCGGGGCCTGGGCGGGGGTCTCCGGGGGCCTGGTCTCGGCGGGCGAGGGGGCGGGGGAGCTCTGGGACTCCTGGCTGGCCGGCTGCTCCGGGGACATGGCGTCTCCGCTGTCCTCCTCCAGCACCTTGGGGTAGTTGACCTGGCCTACTGTGGAGCACAGAGCACCACTGATGTCCACTGTACTGGGGGGCACGTTTGTAAAGGAGATGCTTTGTGTACAGGCAACACGCACGCACACACACACACACACACACACACACACACACACAGACACACACACACACACACACACACACACACACACACACACACACACACACACACACACACACACACACACACACACACACACACACACCCCACCCGACCCTTGACCCCTGACCCCACCCACTCACCGATGATGGCCTCCTTGACGCTGGAGTCCACGGGCAGGATGTTCTTCTCCACCAGCTCCATGGGCCCGGGCCGCTGGGCGATCTTCTCGTTGAGGTTGTCGGCCAGCCGCGCCCTCTTCAGCCTCATCTGGGTGGCCTGCAGCGACGGCTCCGCGCCCGTCTCTGGAGGGAACCACAGCAGAACCCCCCACAGAACCGGGCCCACGACGGATTGATCAGAGCGGATCAGACGGGGGGAGGGGGTGGGGGTGCGCGTGCGGGTGGGGGTATGGTGGGGGTGTGGGTGGGGGTACAGTGGGGGTGTGGGTGGGGGTGGGGGTATGCGCAGACGTTTTCGCAAGGCACTGCGGTAAAGTGGTCCAGCGAGTGGAACATGTTTATTTATGTTGAGGGGGAAAAAAATTAACTCTTATTGAGAGATGTGGAGGATGAAAATGCCTGGCGAATGTGACACATTTATTTATTTTAAAAATAAGCCAAAACTCACCACAAACCCTAAGACATTTACAATTGATCGATTGATTGACTGATTGATTGACAGCAGCCCGGGTTCCACCAGAGGCGGCGCTGCCGCCACCGTTTCCGCTCGGCGGTTTCCGTTCCTCTTTAACGAGTTAACGGTTTAATAACGGCCGGCGTGTTTTGATTCCCTCCTCCGGGCGATAGCATAACAAGCACTGCGGCGCTGGAAGCGGTCCTTCACCGCGCGCTCGCGGCGCCCTGTGCAAACACGCCGCCGTGCCAAACCCAACCTCACGGGCTTCAGCCTGGGGGGGGGGGGGGGGAGGGGGGGAGCGGGGCCCCCCCACTAATCCCGGGGCGAGCCGGGCCCCCGGCCGCGAGCGGGTCGGGCTGAGCTCAGATAACAAGATGGGGATGTGGGGGGCCGGCTGGCGGAGGAGGAGGAGGAGGTGGGGGTGGAGGAGGTGGAGGTCCTTACCCTGGAGGATGTGCATGCGGACCAGCTCTGCCCGCTCGGGACGACTGCGGATCTTGTGTTTGAGGAAGTTCTCCGTCTAAGGGATATAAAAATAAAAAAAGAGAAAAAAGAGACAAGAGTTGCAGGGGGAGTCTCTCTTTCTCTCTTTCTCTTTCTCTTTTCGGACGCCCGGGTGTTTGCATACGGTCTCTCATGCGTTTTGTAGCCACTGCGCCGCCTTTGCACCTTCGACTCAATTCAAATCCTTGTGTGTGTGTGTGTGTGTGTGTGTGTGCCTTGACCCATCACGCACGGGATGGAGTTTCTCATTCACTCTTCTTTCAAAATACACAGATTCCGCTCCGTCTCGGCCCCCCGAGGCCCGCGTGTCCCCGGTTTCGGGTCAAAGTCTGTGATGTTCTCGCACCTGCGAGCGTTTCAGTGTGTGTGTGTGTGTGTGTGCGACATCTCGCTAGCTGCGGCGGCCTTACCCTGGCTCTCTCCAGGCTGCGGATCTGGCCGTGGAAAGCAGCTGGGCTCTTCAGCGCTACAGGGGGGGGGGGGGGGACACAGGAGCACAGGAGTCACCGGCACAGCCAACCAAACAGGGGGAAGCGCCGTTAGATTCGGGTGCAGATTCGCGGTTCCATCGAACACAACGTATTGGACGCAGATTACTGCGTATGCAGGGAGGTTAGCCCCGAAGGTTAGCGTGCACGTTCGCATAGCGGCTAGGGGGGTTCCGAAAGCTTCCGGCTCTGAATCCCAGCGCCTGCAGGAGCTAGCTTGTGAGTGAGTGAGTGAGTCATGTCTCGTCGGTGTAAACATCAGTTACAGTGTAGCGCAATTTCGGGCACCACGGCGAAGGCGTCCCACGGCTGAGAGGTGTCTGTGTGTGCAGGCAGGCGGGCGGCGGGGGCGTCAGGTGGGACGCGGTGGTGGTGGTGGGTGGCTCTCTGTGCTCTGTACTCACGTGGCATGATGCCCTGGTCCACCAGCTGTTCCCTGGTACGCCGCTGCTGGAGCCTCAGCTGCAGCACTGTAAAAGAAGACGTCAGCACGCGTGAGCCGGCGGGCCGTGGGGGGGTGGGGGGGGGGGGGGGGGGAGGGACAACGGTGCGCTGGCGGCCATTTTGACCTCGACGGGAAGCCGAAGGTCAACGCGAACCGTCAACAGGAAGTTTTGGGGGAAGTGAAACAATGGAATGTGCGAGTCCAGTCAGACCATTTGTGCTGAAGACGCTTCAGATGGCACAATAGATGACCATGGACACGGAGGAGGAAGAGGCTTCCGGTCTATCGGTAGATGTTAGTCACGCTTAATAACCTAACAAAGTTGTTTTGGCAAACATAGAACAGACACCCGTTGTTTATCGATGGTGGATTAGAGTTACACAGACCAACACAGCTTCAAAGAAACACTGCATACATCTGTGCACACTACTCTACTGAACACATTGGAAACTCCCCACACTTGTCATGTCTACATGTCCGACTAGAATCAGAGTTCGATTTTCCGGACAACTGCCGTCACACTTGTGTCGGGTGTGAAGTTGTTGTGAGTGCGTGAGTGGTTCAAGTTGCTGTAGTTGTTGTGAGAGGGTGAGTGGTTCATGTTGCTGAGTGGGTGAGTGGTTCAAGTTGCTGTAGTTGTTGTGAGTGGGTGAAGTTGTTGTGAGCGGATGAGTGGGTCAAGTTGTTATGAGTGGGTGAAGTTGTTGTAGTTGTTGTGAGTGGGTCTAGTTGTTGTGAGTGGGTGAAGTTGTTGTGAGCGGATGAGTGGGTCAAGTTGTTTTGAGTGGGTGAGTGGTTCAAGTTGCTGTGGTTGTTGTGAGTGGGTGAGTGGGTCTAGTTGTTGTGAGTGGGTGAACTTGTTGTGTGTGAATGGATGAGTAGGTCAAGTTGTTATGAGAGGGTGAGCGGGTGAAGTTGTTGCAGTTGTTGTGAGTGGGTGAGTGTGGGTGTAGTTGTTGTAAGTGGGTGAGTGGGTGTAGTTGTTGTGAGTGGGTGAAGTTGTTGTGTGTGAATGGATGAGTAGGTCAAGTTGTTATGAGAGGGTGAGTGGGTGAGTTGGTCTAGTTGTTGTGAGTGGGTGAGTGGGTCTAGTTGTTGTGAGTGGGTGAGTGAGAACCCCAGACCAAGGCCACCAGCCCCTCCCAACGACAGCCACGTTCTGACCGGGCCCTGCCCTCCCCTCCAAGTATCTTCAGTGCAGCTGGGGGGTGACCGCGTGGCCGCTGGCCGCTGGCCCTGGCGGGACCCCCCCCCCAGGTGAATAAGAGGAGAGGAGACCACTAGTCTCCACGTGGAACACTTAGAGCCCCGCCCCCCACCCCAGCCGGGGGGGCCGGAGTGACCCAGACACCAGGGGCGGCCCGCGGGCTGTTGTTCAGCTGAGTGTGTCTGCTAGTCAGGGGTCTCTGGGGAGGAGTGGGGGGGGGGGTGTGGCGAGGGCAGAAACGATGAGTCTGTGCACCGCCACTCATCGATCAATTTGCTCAACGGCAGAAAATTAACCGGTTGCGGTGATGACTCATTAGTGACTTTTTTGCGGAGTCGGTCGAAGGAAAACGCCAGACGGTCGGGCTGTGTATACATTCAGAAAATCTTTAGCATTTATAGTTTTTCCCCCTACTTCAGATTTACGCCTACTTGATTTGTTCGCCTTGTCAGTTCGCAGCAGCGTTAAGATACCCATTTGCGGTGCGATCATATTGTCATCTATAAAAGTTGACCAGACGATTAGTCCATTAGCCCGACAGAAGGGAAAAGAAAAACTAATCGATGACACGAAGACAAGCGAGCGACTCCGGCCGAGAGTGAAAACAAGGCCGACGTTCCACACAAGTCGGTCTGCGGGGGGGGGGGGGGGGGGGGGGGGCACTTACACCAGCCCAGATAGGAGCCGCGGGGGCCTCTCCATCATTTATTTACTTTATCACATGGTGAGAGACGGGTGCATTACGGCTGTGATATCATCACTTACATCCCCATACACACACACACACACGCACTCTCTCTCCACGCCGCACCGACAACACTGTAAGTGACACTGTGACGGGCCCGGTCTTGTTCCCGTTTGATCTGATTCAGGACTCAGATGCAGGGGATACTAGATTGTCACTCGTTCGGATTCACTTTCAGCAGCGAACGACTGATGAACAGAATTGAACAGGACCCCTGAAGATAGTGTACCACCTCCACCATCCTGCATCAGCCAGACTCAACGCCACCAACACGGAATTAAAAACGAGAATCCAAAATGGTTCCGGTCAATAAGCATTAGCAGCCGGCAGCATTAGCATATCAAGACATAATACAGCCATCCCCCATCGAGAGACAATGGAGCTCCGCACAGACAAACAGACGGAACAGAAGTTCTTACCGGAGCTGAACCTGCTCGTCAGGTCGACAGGTGTTACTATTTCCGTACAGGCCATCGTTAAGCTCGCTCGCTCGCCCCCCTCCCCACTCCACTCCCTCGCCACAACTTGCTGGCCGAAGTGGCGAGCGGTAGCCTCGTGGCACCGGCCGGCCGCTACGAGAGCCGGCTGTCCGCTAGCATGGCGCGCCCGGCGGCGTGGTGGTCGTCCGCAGGGACGTGAAACCGGAGAGGGGCGAAGCGTCCAGCCGCGCTACTTACACACACCCTGTCCGGGCAACGGCAGCACAAAAAACAATGCCCTGATTTTCTCTAGCTTTCACTTCCTTCTCTCCCCCCTCTCTCTCTCTCTCTGTCTGTGTGTGTGTCTATCTCTCTCTCTCTCTCTCCCCCGCCGTCTCCCAGTGTCTCTCTCTCTCTCTCTCTCTCTCGGTGTGCCTACGGAGGGCGTCTGTGCACACATGCACGCAGCCAGACACAGAGGAGGGGAATAGGGGGAGGGAGGGCAGAGGGAGGGAGGGAGGGGAGGGGAGGGAAGGGAAGGGAAGGGAAGGGAAGGGAAGGGAAGGGAGGGAGGTCCGCCCTAGCTCCAGTAAACTCCCGGACGTCAGGGGGGGGAGATGCCTGAGTCAGCAGCTCCGACCAATCAGAGAGCCCAGCACAACAGGACCACTGCATGCACAAAACAAAGCGCACACACATAAAAAATAAATAAAGAAATGAAAACCACCAACAACATCTAGAGGGCTTTGATGAGAAGACCGCGAGGAACATAAAGTGAGCCATCGCTAGCGACGAAACACTGCACCGATCGCATGCGTTTCCATCGACCCGGATAGCGAAACGTCAGCCGTGTATTTGTTGAGCACATGCCTTTGCTAAACAAATATCCGAATCCATTTTGCTTGGTTCTGAACACACACGCACACGCACACACACACACACACACACACACACACACACACACACACACACACACACAAGCATACGCGAGCACACGCGAGCAGACGCACACACAGGGACGTTTTGGAACAGGGAAGTAGCCATACATCAGACAAGCCTCTGTCTGTATATTTTACATTGCGAACCACAGCGGATTTTGTGCAAACCTCCAGTGCAGAGGGAACCGCACGTGTTGAGCAGAGTGTCTGCGTAAGGTGAGGAGATCATCCTCAGACACCTGGACGTCATCCCCCGCCCCTCCGGGAAGGGGCTCGCAAACAGGACCGTGACCTTTGACCCGCACACCACTGACGGGAGCGCGGCCAGGACGCGCACGTGCGTCAATCATCAGGTCGGGGTGCAAAGGTTTCTCTCTTTGACACACAACACTGAGGGTGCAGTCCGTTCGTTATAGGAGTCCCCTTTGTTCCGCTCTGAGTACTCTGGTTCCCATTTTGAAAGTAAAAAAGTTTAAAAAAAAAGCCCTTTGTGCCCTTTGTGCTTTGTTAGAGGAGTGCCAGTGTGAAGAAAGGACAGGAAGTGTTCGGTCAGTTAAGGGAGCTTTTATCTTCCACCCTCTGCAGCCTCTTCCCCGGTTCACTGACAACACGTCTGTGCTCACATGTTAATCTGATAGATTAGTTTCCCGGCCAAATTAGCGATGCTATCGCGGCGCAGGGCTGGTGTCACTGCAGCGGTGCTGGCCGCAGTCCCTCCGTCTCCGTCTCCTCCACCCTCTCTGCGTCCTCCACCCTCTCGTCCTCCACCCAAGCGCCCAGGTGCCCCCGTCCAAGTCCAGGTGACAGTTTCAACACGCGGGTGTTAAAACACTCGAGCGCAGGAGGGGATTTGGTCTGCGGAAAAGAGGTGGAGGTGGGTGGAGGTGGGTCGGGGTGGAAAGTATGAGCCGCCTGGGTCTGGGCCACGTGCGTGTCTGTGTTTAGGCTCCCGTGTGTGTGTGTGTGTGTGTAGAAAGGTGTGTGTGTGTGGGGGGGGTGTGTGGAGTGTGTGTGTGTGTGTGTGTGGCGCAAACACTGTTGTTGTAATTCCACAGAGTCTTTCCAGTTAGTCACTGGTGGGTTTAAATCCCACCTCTTGGCCAGGCGTCGCCGGCGCCTCGCGCCAAATCCGAAACCCACGCACCCCCCCCCCCCCCCCCCCCCCACACACACACGCACACACACACACACACACACACACACACACGCACGCACGCACACACACGCATGCGGGTCACCGCATCGCGGCGCCAAGCGACCCCGGAGTGGAGATCGATATCTCCGGGCGGAACCGCGCCCGGCGGTGAGAGCGGAGTTGTCGCTCGACACCGGCGTGTCGACGCTCTCTCTCTCCCCGAGGCTGTCATTACAGACTGGGCACGCGACCCGGGCCGAGCTGGGAGGTCCAGCGGGGGCCCAGCAAGCACACCAAGTACCTGCCCTGCGAGAAATACATCCACCACGGGCATGGCCCAAAACAGCCACAGCCTGGTGAGGGTGACGGGAAAGGCTGGGGGGGGGGGGGGCGACCGTGTGATTTCCTTTGGGTGAAATGTAATGGGAATATCAGCTCGCCTGAAGGAATGCTGATGAGGGACTGTCGTCCGCCAATGACTGGTTGACCCGGCAACAGTGTGCACAAGACGAAAACCAAAAGGACTACAGTTGAAAATTAGCCTGCTGGCTAACACTGGCACATTTACAGAAATGTTGATTAACGTGCACTGTAATTTAAATAAATAAATGAAATGAAAGGAAATGAAATGAAACCGGTCCGAATGAATAACTGTAGGCATGCGCGCACACAAACACACGCATGTGTACATGCAGAACCTCTTGCTCGTGGCTTCAGATGATGAGGCAAACTCATGCATTTCAATGCTGCATTACTTGGAACTTGCCACCGTTCCATCTCTACTCAAAGTATTAATGAAGCCCAGCAGACAGACATCGAGGGGTTTCGATAACTCCCGGCGCTACAATGAAGCCCAGCTTGAGCAGACGTGGTTGCTTCTGAACAGCAGAGATCCCGTTTCAACAGAGAACAGTTTCCGAGCCACTGCCTGCAACGGCGCCCTAACTGGACCATCGATATGCACCCACTTCCCACCCTAAGTCTTCCCTTACGTCCTCCCTCCACCCCCACTGTGCCCAGCGCCCCGACCCACAGCCAGCTACAGAAGCAGCCCCCGGAGCAGCAGCTGGAGGGGGCTTGCGGCCTTCAGTGCGCCCCAACGCAGGCAGGCCGCTCCGGAGATCGTTCCGACGACGGCGTGAGCGTCGAGCGACACAGAAGCTGCCTCGGCGGTCTGGTTTCCACGCTCCACGCCCTGTCTCTCCCCCCCCCCCCCCGAGGGTGCAGTGAACGAGCTCTGACGCAGGCAGCGCGGCCTCCGGGACATTAAAACCCAAGTACAAAGCCGAGGTTCGGGGACCCGGCGGGTGGGTTGGGGGGGATGACGTGGGCCTTACCGTTCTTGCGCTCGTTGAGCGGGGGCAGCTTCAGCGTGGGCTGCAGCGTCAGCTCCTCCAGCTCGTGGGTGACCGCCTCGCTCTGGGGACTGGGCGCCAGGAGACTCAACATCCCACAGTCCCCCTCTGCTCCGAGCAGCGCCATGGACGCCTGGAGCTCCATGGTGCCGTCGGGAGAGAGCTGGGGGGTGGGGGGTGGGGGGGGGAGAGGGGTGGTGTTTGGGTGGGGGGTGGGGGTCAGGGGGCAGCGATGGACGAGTCTGCAGGTGAGGCAGCCCTCCTGCCTCTGTTGTCACGGCAACCTGCACAGGGGGGGGGGGGGGGAACATATTGTTAGCCAAGATCAAACAGAGGCACGAAATCTATGAATATTCCGGAATTGCAGCCGATACGTTCGGATGAACCTTTATTAATAACCACGCTAATAGACGAAAAGGGCCGAAGGGCCGAGTGTAGAGAGGCATGTATCCATTAGCAGTGCGGTGTGTGTGTGTGTGTGTGTGTGTCGTTTTTAATAGCTTGTGGCTAATTAGCCAAGACCATCAACGACGAGAAGGGAAAAAAAAAAAAAGAAATCTTAAAAAGAAAAGACTCCATTATGCGGAACATAAATTATGCATCACATCTTAATGTGCAGGATCAACGGATCAAACAAGCAGGGAAAGGGACCAAGACTCAACGTCATGACTCAACACCGCTCTGCGGCCTCTTTCAAGAACCCCAGAACCTCGCAATAACAATCATTACCGGCGCGCGTTGGCACGGCGCGGGCCGGACTGGCTGAGCTGAGCGGGCTCGGGGTGGCATGTCAGAACGTCCGGAACATCTGGAAGCGCTCAGCGGCCAGCCCTTATTTCTCATTAAAAAGGCACGGCACTCGCGGGTTGATAATTATATGAGCCGTCATAATTCCCAAACCGCAGCAGCGGTGGCCCCCGGGGACCACAGGAAGCCCCGTCTGAGGAGCGGCGTTCTGGTCTCCCAACGTCGTGTGGCCACGGCGGGCTTTTTTTTTTTTTTTTTAAATGTATTTATTTTTTAAATAGCGTACGGGAAGGGAACCGTTTCGGGGGAGCAAAGCAAACAGCCTCGTAACCAAGGCTCTCTGGCGGGCCCGGCGGTGATGGATGGGCCCGGGCCGCGCATGCAGTACCGCGGCCCGGCGCCAGTGACTGTTGTTCCGCGAGGCCGTCACCATCCATCAGTCCCCGAGGGGGGGTCCGGGGAGCCATTAGCGAGGGGGGGGGGGGGGGGGGCGACCGGGTTAAACGTTGGCGGGGGGAACGCCGTCGCACTCCACGACCGGGAGCCCTGCAATGGCGGCATGCGGGAGTCGGGGGGGGGGATGACCCCCGGGGAGGACGGCGCCGGGAACTGAGGGAGACCGCGCAGTCGAGGGACACGCTCGGTTGAGGCACTGGGTTTCGATCCCCGACGTCCGCAGACTGTCTGTAAACATCGTTGATGACTGACTACTATCGGCTCTGATCTGAATCTGCAGCCGAGTCACTTTGGATAAAAGTGTTGGCAAACAGTCAATAGTAATGGAAGTAGTCAAAACACGATTAAAGCCTGACACTGGATCACCTGGAACTCATCTCAGAGTGAGACCACCAAGGGCCCCACGTCAGTCAGGTGATCTCTCATCTCTTCATGTCACGACTGTGGAGGACTCGTGAGCGTGATGGTAAGACAAGCTCTACACCTCTAGAGTTTGTCTCATGGTTTCTACCTGAGCTGAGGTGCTTCATCGGGGCTACAAAGCAGAACTAGAGTTCAAAAATTCCCTCGAGGGAAATTTTGATAGTGCACGGGTGACGCTACGGAGTGTGAACCTCTATCAGAGTCACAACCGTTTGAGTAATGGTGCTGATCCCAAAAACAGCAGTCAACAAACTGAACGTCATGAAACAGTGAAATGTAAGGAACCCAACATGTCCTGAACATTCGCCTCCAAACCCTATCTAATAGCAATAACATGTAATGAAACAGAATGCCAGAATGTCGCAATGCATTCTGGGAAACACTCTACACAAAACACTAACCCCAACACGTTACAAAACACGCTACTATCCACGATTTCCTCAGGCAAGTACAACAACTTGAACTGATAATACAAGAAAACACAAAAGCATTAACCTAATTTACACAAAATAGAAACAACATTTAATTTGATTTGTGTCCGATGACGAGAGAGACGCTAGATGGTAACCATGGCAACGGAGACTCGATATCTCACAGTTTATTTATCAACGACAAGACAGACAGATCTCACTGCCCATCACTGATCAACTGCTGCGGTCGGGACGTGTGTGTGTGTGTGTGTGTGTGTGTGTGTGTGTGTGTGTGTGTGTGTGTGTGTGTGTGTCACTCAATGTTATGAATTAAAATGACAGTTTTGCAAGCACCCAGACACGCGCGATATGTCTACAGAGACGTTGAGGTTAGGGTTAGTGTTAGGTTTACTTTACATTCACATTTAATTTGATTTGTGTCCGATGACGAGAGAGAGACGGAGAGATAGAGCACTTTGGTAGAGAGACGTACAATAACAGAGAGCGAGCGCCGGTCTCGATAAAGCCGTTAATCAGCGAAATGAATCGTTATTTCCCGATAGTTTCACAGCGGTTACATTCAGCAGGTAGACACGGCTGAACTGCACCGCCGTTAATCAGCGAAATGAATCGTTATTTCCCGATAGTTTCACAGCGGTTACATTCAGCAGGTAGACACGGCTTATTTCCCGATAGTTTCACAGCGGTTACATTCAGCAGGTAGACACGGCTATCTGAATCACATTATCCAATGAAAAGTATTAGAGCTCTGTGCGTGTGCAAGACATCGCGTGCGTCTGTGTGTGTGTGTGTGTGTGTGTGTGTGTGTGTGTGTGTGTGTGTGTGTGTGTGTGTGTGCTGCGCGCGATCGATACAGGTCACTCACCCACACACGCAACCACGCGAGGAAAACACAACACGGCACTTCCCGCTTTTCAGCTGGGCCAAACCATTAGAACACCAGGCCCCCCCTGGAGTTTGCATTGTCATGGTACGGACTAACGAACCCATAACAAAGCCATTTCTGCCTCGGCACTGGTCTCACATTTGGGCTTATTCTGACAAAACGGTAGCTCCTATCAGAAAAAAAGCAAGACCATCATCGCCGTAAGGACTTCCCGAACGATTTCGTGTTTCTACAATGTTTCTAGAGTAAATATTTCGGAGACACTCGCAAGTTTAAAACAGGGGTCCGTTCTGCTTTTCTCTGAAAATATTTGAAATATTTGTATTGGAGTCAATGAGGAGAAGACACCGACTGGCCGCATTTAGAGGCTGCTAATTCGAATTCTGTAAATCTCTCCGATTTTTTAAACACATTGTGAGAGACAGAACACGTATGTCTACAAAGTTGGAAAAAAATCATGTGTGTACATTGTAAACTGTGGCCAGGAGCAGCGTGGAAAGAGATTTATTTTTTTATTTTTCTGGAGCTCTCTCCACTCTAGCTACACTCTAACCCTAATAAGGGCATGCAATACACACCCATTGTAATCTCATCATTTCTCCAAAAATGATCATGGTCATTGAACAGTGATTGATCAAAAAGTATATGACCTATCAAAATATGGAAATATACATAAAATACACAAGACTTGTGTCTACTGTTTAAAGTTGAAATGGAGTCTCTAGGTCAAAGTATACAGGAGCAGCAGACAGCAGTAAAAGTATTTATTTTTTGACCTCCTCCCATGCATTGTCTATGGGAAAATATTCACAGTTTTTTGCAAATAACTTCATGAAAAATTAATATTTTTTAAATTTGTATTGAAGCACACCGATCCCGATGAAGACGCACATTTTGATATATCATTTGTCCTACAACTCTTCGAGTTGTAGGACTAGATACATATCAAAAAACGCGAGGAAGAGGAATAATAATAAGAAAAAATCCACAGTATAACAATAGTGCTCGGGGCTTTGCCCCGAGCACTGGCTCCACAGCTTTGCTGTAGGGCCAGTGCTCGGTGCGTTTGCCCCGTGCACTAATAACAGAGAACGAATTATAAAAAAAAACGAGGTGCGATATGATGAACCCTTCACACCGACACACACGACGACTGGACTCCATTCCTAGATGAGACGAGTTCAGGATGAACACGACAATCGAGGACAATGGGACGAGGAAAAACAACCCAAGAGACATTCAGGGTCACATCACAGGAACAGGTGTGACTCTTCTCCAGCGCTTACCTTCAGTGGGAGAGGAGAGGGGGGGGGTCCCGAGGGGAGGTGGGGGGGGGGGCAGAAACTGTCGTCTGATTGGTGTGTCTGATCGGCCGCTGCCACTCTAAGCCATGGATGATGAAACCTAAAAGAAACGAGAGAGAGAGAGAGAGAGAGTTTCCCGTCAGTTTCCCACACCAACCTCACTGGGCACCAAAGTACATAAGCCAGCCTCAGCGCGCGAGGATGGAACCAACATTAGGAAGAGCTACAACGTGAGCGTCCCGATCGAGGAGGATTTGGAGCGACCCCGGTGATGATGGCCGATGTGTCGTGCGTTGCCGGGGAAACTGGCAGCGGTCTCTATGACGATGGGAGGTGGATGGATCAGCACAGAGGTACAATGGAGAGGGAAGCTCAAGAGACTCTCGTGGGTTTAAGTGCCGTGGGGCATCAAAGTGCAGGAGAACACAATATGGTCTTCTTGGTGGTGGTGATGCAAAGGGAGACCTTTCTCCCCGGCCATTCTCTGGGGCTCATTTACAAAAAGATCAGCCTGGTTGGAAACCAGATGGGCATTGGACATAGGTCGCTAGGAAACTTCAAGAGAGAGAGCGAGAGAGTGAGATTGAGAGGGAGAGAGAGAGAGAGAGAGCAACACAGACTGTATGAGGTGAAAGTACATCGCACGCTTGTTTATACTCTCTCTCACCATACATTCCAGCACACAACGCGCCTGGGGTCAACTCAAACAGAGATAGTTAGAGGAAGAGAGAGAGAGAGAGAGTAGTACATACTGCAGAGAAAGAAAGACAGAGAGAAAGAGAGAGAGAGATGGCAGAGATACCGAGACAAGCTGCGGAGAGCGAGGGTGAAAGAGGGCGACTGTGACCGTAGGAAAGTGAGGGTGCTGAGGGGAACAGCAGTCACGGCCCACTGGGCTGCAAGTCGGGTAAACACAGGACCCGGGTCCAGATGGCAGCCCGGGTGCGGGGCTCCGAGTCTAACAACCACTCAGAACAACAACAGACTCTCAACTGACCTCTGCTATAAGGATGATGTATGGTGTGTGTGTGTGTGGGGGGGGGGGGTATCGCCCTCTCCACAGAAGAGAAAACAAGTCATCAATAGATGACTTTTGTGTCGTGCCTTGAGTGGCGGGGATAATTGAAATGTGGGGGAACAGCCGGGTGAGGGCCACTGGGAACACAATGTGCTTCACCCACTGTTTACGCTCCAAAAAAGGGAAATGTGCTTAGAGTTAGCTTCTCGTAGACACAATAAGCAGGCTAGGCGCACGCCACTGCGCGGATTTGCCTTGCTGTTTGCTGTCAGTTTTACACGGCGGCACATTTAGTCATTTTTCCCCACACTTAAATCCAAAGCTGCCGGTGTCGTCAAATGTCATAGGTCATTCATTGACATTGAGACCAAGTTACTTTCCTGGGACAGAGACACAGAGACAGACACAAAAAAAGATAGTGTTGGAGATAGACTGAGAAGTGAGACAAAACAGGAGAAAGTGCTCTTCAGCTCTTGATTGACAACATTGGATTCAGTCAAATGCTTGGCTTCACCAGAACACCATCAATACAACACAATCAAATCCCAGTTATATATATATATATATATATATATATATATATACATATAAATAAAACTAAAAACAATAAAGCATCAGATGAGAAGAGTTCACGGCGCGGCCCTGTCACTCAGGCCCTTACGTCCGCGGGAGTTTGTGGGAATTTGCCTCGGCCACCGATGCCAGTGAGGGCCAAAAGTGGACGAGTGACCCCTCGCCAGCCACGCTACAACACAGCACACTGCAGACCACAGAGGGCAGCGGATTTGCGCAGGGAGATAGGCTTAGGCCGCATTCAAAACCAGGCTTCACGGTGTGCAAACGAAATGTAAAGTTTTAGAGTGGGGCCGAACACGCTCCCGGCCAGGCCAAACCAAACGATCTGGGAAGGGAAAGACGACGGGGGGGGGGCTCTGCATACCGACAAGAGGGGGTCACAGATACTACAAATAGCTTTGATACTGGGGCCTTTCACGTGATTACACTGACATGCACATGCATAGCACACAAGCACGCACGCACGCACACACACACACACAGCTGAATAGCATACTTTGTTCATAGTACTACCACGGAGTACTATATCCTGCTGCTTGCGTGTTGCGATAGGACGACAATAAAAACATACAACAATTTGACTGATGTGCCTGCCATGGCATCTACACCATGTCTAGCTCACACGCACGCACGCACACACACACACACAGACACACGCACAGACACACACACACACAGACACACACACACACACACAGACACACGCACAGACACACACACACAGACACACGCACAGACACACACACACACGCACAGACACACACACACACACACACAGACACAGACACACACACACAGACACAGACACACACACACACACACACACACACAGTAGAAAACCACACAATGGTCAGCTGTGTCAGTGGGGGGGAACATATGTGGAGGAAAGCAGCAGACCCCAGACTCAAGGCTTGTTGATGTCTTCCACAGAACAAACATTACAAACGATGTGATCATCCCTGTGGTCAAAGTTCATCTGTGTTCTCACACTTTGACAGTTCAAGCCACTTCCTCCCTGCCTTGCCAGCTGCTGGCCTTCACTGAATGGAAGCATTTTAAATGAAAAAGCAAAAAAAAAAAAAAAGAGTAGCTTGGACAATGGCTGGGAATGAAGTCCCAGGCTTCAGAGTAGGCGGCCAAAAATAAAGATCAGGTGACAGGAACCGAATCCTAGTGAGCATAGCCAACACACGAAACAAAGGAGCCACTGGCTTTACATTCAAACAATGTAATGTACTGCAGCCTATAATTAAGGGACTACTGTAAAAATAATATCCATAGTGCGATATGAATGAACGCCAATCAGACAATCAGGGTGGGAAAAGGAAACTGGGGGGAAACAAGTTATACACCATGGAATCGACCTGGTCCATTTCAAAATGACAAACGAGGAAACGTTTCAGTTAAAATAACACACAAGCATCGGGCAAACATGAACAAAACTAGACTATTATTTGCTAAATTCTACACATACTCTGAACGGAAATGTGTGTTTTAAGCATCAGTGAGCACATAAACCTCACGGAAGAAAAATAATCCGTAGATGATTGCTTTTGCAAAACCATTACCCGCCCACTGGCATATGCCACATTTAAGAGTTTCCAATGAAAAGAAAAAAGAATGACCTTATCGTGTCTCGGGGTGACCCTTAGTTATATACAGTCTATGGGGGTGACTCAGTGTGTCACACGATGACGTCATCCGGTGTTACGTCATGTGGGAACCGTCGGCCTTCACAGATCACTCACGAAAACAACTTTGGGTTACAGAGACGAGATGTCATGTTATTAAAATGTTGCACTCAACACATCGCCTCTCAAACGAGCGACCGACGTTGACTGACAAGGGTCTACAATGTCTACCTTTATAAATGATGCGGCAGTGTAGGTGTAAGACAGAGGCGAACGCCTCATAGGTTATACACCTGACAGGTGAGACAGCACCAGACACTGCAAAACATGTCTGCGGGGGGGGCACCCAACGAACACGATAGTATCGCCTGTCAGTCGAGCAGATCGGTGCAGACCCCCGTGTTGCACACACCTCGCCACAAGCGACATAAACATAACGCATCTCCCCACGACATCGCACGCTAGCTACGTCGAGCTAACACGCTAACGTGCTAAAAACAAGACGACACGGCGGCACGTCGGCTCTTACCGAACTGCGGCGTCTTGGGGACGAGGGACCCCGGTTGCGCTCCGACGGGCGACCCGACGAACGCGGCTCTCGGCGGACGGAGGCTGCGTGTTTTTTTCCTGAAGAGCCGAGTTTGTTTGGCGGAGGAAAATGGCTGCGGCTGATCTGTCGGGATGGGTGACGTCACCGCGACTACCGCGCAGGGAGCTCGCGTGGGGTGGGGGGGGGGGGGGGGGGGGCGCGTGGCTTATTTATGGTGTTCGGTTTCAGCCCGCACCCGCCGAAGTGATTAGTCATGACGTCACCGTGACCTCACAGCTGTTGAGAACACACGGTGTAGTGTGAAAAATTGCGATTGCAGACCGGCTGTAATGAATACTATTTTGTGTATGAAAACACTGTCGGATATCACATTTTAATTATTTGTCAGTAAAATGCATTAACAATTTAATGGGCACCAATATTTCACACAATCTTAACGATAAAAATAACAATTCATAAAAAAACAACCAGAATTCAGTTCAGAAGATCCATATCCACATTAAAAAAAATCACTACGTCAGTCTCTCTTCCATATCAACACAACACGTCCATCCCCCCCCTCCCCGTCACGTCCGCTTCCACTTCGGCGCCGGTGCCGGCACGTCGGCCACGTTGTGCAGGAACTCGTACAGCGCCTTGGCGTTGCCCGTGTGGCCCAGGATCTGCGCCAGTCTCTCCTGGCTCAGCCCCGCCAGGTGGGCCACGCTGTCGGCGGCAGCCACCAGCGCCCGCACGTTCTTGGCGTTGACGCCGGGCATCTTCAGCAGGAAGTCGTACGGGCCCGGGTTGAACAGGTCCGCCGTGAGCGCGTCCGACTCGGCCGCCGCGGCCTGCGCGGCGGCGGCGTCCGGCTCCGGCCGGCCGCGCTTCAGCGCCCGGAAGAGCTCGGCGGTGGCGTGCGGCGAGGGGCACCAGAGGAGGCGCAGGCGCGGGAAGTGCAGCGTGAGCAGCGTGAGCTTGGAGGTGATGTCGTTGCCCGACGCCTCGCGGGCGAACTCGCCGCGCGCCACCAGCGAGAAGGGCTTGGCCGGGTCGAACTCGATGAGCAGCACGGGCCGCCGGTAGCAGCGGGACATGGCCACGCACTGCGTGTAGAGCCGCCCGCTCTGCAGCGAGCCCACCAGGTCGCTCACGCTCTTGCGCTCCACGCAGGTGTCGTCCGTCAGGATGTAGTCGCCCACCTCCAGGGTGACGGGCTCCACGTCCAGCCCGCGGCGGTGCAGCAGGGAGGGCAGCTCGCTGCGGAACTCCCGCATGTCCACGATGACCCGGGAGGGCTCGCCGGGCCGGTCCTGGCCGCCTGCGGAGAGAGGGAAGCCCCCAGACGGTGGGAACGGTGAGAGTTGATCCACTGACGCAGTGGTTTTCAAACTGGGGGGGGGGGGCGCCGTGCAAGGATAACTATAAATAATGCATTTTTCTTCTTGATTCTGTTCTCGTTTTTTGTTTATTCTCAGGGAGTTGGTAAAACTGCCAGTTTTGTGCAGAGGCAATTTTGAGAAAAGCTGTTGAATTGTTGAATTTAGAAGATGCAGTGTGACTTTTAATGCTTCACTATAAAAAGGTGTACTTGTTCTTATTACATTTTTTCAATAACATGACACACACTGAAGTTGTAGTTCTGTCTTAATTACAGACAATGTTTTAAATAAATTGTGTGCAAGCAAAGGATGCCTGAGTGTGTGTCTGTGTGAGTGAGTGAGTGATAGAGTGATAGAGTGATAGAGTGAGTGAGTGTGTGTGTGTGTGTGTGTGTGTGTGTGTGTGTGTGTGTGGGGGGGGGGGGGCTATACACACACACAGCGCCCTACAAAAAGGGGGGCCCTGCAGAGAAAGTTTGGGAACCACTGCACTAACGCATTGCATTAAGCCTGACTAACAGTGACCAGACACAGGTGAACCGAGGAGGACGTGCCTGCTTTGCGGGTGTTGGTGCTGTTGGTGGTGGCGTTGGCGGCCTCCAGGTTCCTGGCCAGGTCCAGGTTGGTGTCCTCTCTCCCCTCCCTCTCCTCCGGCACCACCATGGTGGCCTTCTCCCTGTCGGGAGCCACAGAGAGAGGGACCGGGGGGGGGAAGGGAAACGACACCTCAAACCTCAGTGTCGGATAACACGCGGGCCCTTATCTCCTCAGGAACACGGAACACGACACACACACACGCACCTGATGAGGTGCTCGAAGGCCTTCTTCTCCTTGGACAGCGCGGTGAGGTACCTCTGTTCCTCTGTCGATCCCCCGTAGATCAGGAAATACACGCTGCACGGACCAAAGACAAGCGCGATCAAACCATATTGACTTTGTGTCAAGTGCCGTTTTACTGTTTATCTATTGATAAACGTAAGACGAGGACAGAACTTCATTTTGACTTTTAAATGCCAGGATACGCTGAGCAAGGCCAGAAACGTCCGCTGGTCAATACTAAAAAAAAGCCTGATCAAAGCACTTTCCCTCATCTTAGGGATCCAGCACCCAGTCTTACAGATCACCTGTTTTTTTTTTTTTTTTATCGCCTTTTTTTTTTTTTTTTTTTTTCTATTTCTCAACTTATCACCAGTAGCCATCCTCCGAAGCGAGGGATGCCTTCTGACAAAAAGTCCCTCGACCGGGCCCTGACCCACCCCTCCTCCTCCTCCCCCTCCCCCGCCACCGACCGGGCCCTGACCCCCCCCACGGCGCCGCGTACCGCAGCGGCTTCCCGGGCCGGTTGGCCTTGTAGACCTCCAGCTGGCGGACGAAGCTGAGCTCGGCGTCGTACAGCACCACGAAGCCGGGCTCCACCTCGTGCAGCACCCGCGTCAGGCTGTAGGGGTCGCCGCAGCCCCGCAGCGGGTGGATGACCGTCAGCGGCTCGCGCACCACGCCGTAGTAGCAGTCCGACGACAGGTCCAGCTGCAGCGGCGCCCCATCCTCCTCCTGCTCCTCCTCCTCCTCCTCCCCCTCCCCCACCAGGAGCGCGCCGTCCTCGCCGCTGACCCCCGCTGCGCCCTCGTCTCCGCTGCTGCCCATCCGCTCCTCGCCGTCCCTCTCCCCCACCATCTGGGTCAGGGTCAGGGGCGACCCGCTTTTACTCTTGGCCGCCTGCTTGCCGGGCTTGGCCCTCTTGCCCCCGGGGGCCCTCTTGCCCCCGGGGGCGGCGGCGGCGTCCTTGGGCTTGCTCTTGGCCCAGGCGTGGCCCTCGCGGTGGGCCTCCAGGTGCAGGGCGGCGGCGGAGGCGGCGTCCGTCTTGGCGATGGTGCGGACGTACAGCCGGTGGAGCAGCGCCTCCGAGCCGCGGTTGATGTACTGGTGGAGCTGAGCGCAGGTGCGGTCGTCGCTGGCGCAGATCAGCACGCGGCCTGGGGGGGATCAAAGGGCAGGGGGACTCTGGGTCAATGATGAGTGCGTGGCACTGACGCGCACGCACACGCACGCACACACACACACAACAGCTCAACCTGCTGATTAATGATGTATGATCTCATATACTTTTTTGAATAAATGCATCGGCTAAATGACTAGATAGTCATTATTTTTACGCAAGAACTACAATGGACAGAGGATGTAGATACATGATACTATATTCATTGTATTTCTTCTGCCCCAGTGCTCACCTGGTTCAAGTGAAGGGTTCTTATTCTCCTTCTCGATCTCCTCCAGGACCTCGGTCAGAGCCGCCCACTTGGGACTCTTCTCCAGCACCAGCTCCCGCTTCCCTTCTGTAACACACACACACACACACACCAGCAGTAGAAAGGATAGAAGATTAGTCATAACCATAGCACACCCTGTGTAGAAGCACTGAAGGAGGTTCCTCATGTGTTGTGGTTCGTTCACCGGTAGCTGCGGCCGTTGGCTTGGCGTTGGCCTCCAGGCCCAGCTTCATCTTCTTCGTCTTGCTTTCCGGGTAACGGTACACTCTGCTCCTGGCGTTCACAAACATGGAAGTGCTGGAGTCCAGGAAGAGCCAGCCTGCAGGTTCAACACGTCCCACGGCCGTTATTTACAACACACTGGCATTGATTTAAAAAAACATTAGATTAGATTAGATTCAACTTTATTGTCATTGCCCATGTACAAGTACAGAGCAACGAAATGGATTTCCCACGTTCACAAAAATATCAATAGAAGAAGAATTACTCTTTTGATCCCTGTGAGGGAAATTTGGTCTCTGCATTTAACCCAATCGTGAATTAGTGAAACACTCAGAACACAGTGATGGTGAGGCACACAGTGAGGTGAAGCACACACTTAAACCCGATGCAGTGAGCTGCCTGCAGCAGCGGCGCTGGGGGAGCAGTGATGGGTTAGGTGCCTTGCTCAAGGGCACTTCAGCCGTTCGTACTGGTCGGGGTTCGAACCGGCAGCCCTCCGGTTACAAGTCCGAAGCCCTAACCAGTAGGCCGCGGCTGCCCCTAATAAATACATTCATTCGTTTTTCACATTTTTGTGAGTTGCGTGTGTGAAAGGCCGACTCCTGATCTTCTCGGAGCTGGTTCGCCGGAGTTCATCCTGAGATGATGCGTGAACGGCCTACAACACCCTTACACCCAGAACCCCCCCCCCCCCCCCCGCGCGCGCCGCGCGCAGCCTCACCCGAGTTGCTGCCAAAGTTCTTCTGGCTGGTGCGCAGGGACTCCAGCAGGTTGAGGAAGGTGACGCAGTCGTACTGCGTGAGGTAGAGCAGCAGCACCCGCAGGACCTTGAGGTCCTGCACCAGGGCCTTGGTCTTGGCCCCCAGCTGGTGCCACAAGGGGTCCAGGTAGTGGCGGATGGTCTGGGTGGGGGGCGAGGGGGGCGAGAGACGATCATCACCATCACCACCAAGATAATCAGCGATCCATCACATATCATGCACAGCGAGTATGAGCTGTTAGCGTCGGGCAGAAGGTTTAGAGTTCCGCACTGCAGACTGAACAGATTTACAAACTTGTTTTTGCCTGTGTCAATTAGGCTGGTTAATGGGGTCAGATAGGACCAGAGCTCAGATGACTTGCATTTGGTTGTAGGGTACAGGTTAGTATTTTTATTTTATTGTATTGTATTTTTTGTAATATTTTTTGTATCATGTCTCTTGCACTTCTTGGCACCTTAGAGCATATGATGATATTTTCTGGGGGTTACCGTGTTCTATTGCCTGTTGTGTTGTGTTGTATTGTTTGTTCTGTGTTGTGGCTGCAGCATGGGCCAATGGCCAATTTCTCTCTTGGGAGACAATAAAGTTAATCTTGAATCTTGAGTCTTGAACCACCGCATTTGAAAGAAAAAATAAACACTTTGCAGGAGGTCTGCAGCGCAAACACTGTGACGACTTGCAATTTACAAAAGGACTTTAGTGGGAAGGTTTCAGCTGCACTATATCAGAGGACCTCATCTTCTAAAGATCGCGACCTATGGGTGCTGTGGCCGCGGTGGGGGTGGGTGTGGGTGACAGACCTTATCGAAGGCGTTCCCCAGGGTGCTCTCCAGCGACAGGTCCTCGGCCTCCAGCGTGGGGTTGTAGCGCTTCAGCTCCTTCAGGCAGGCGCTCATGATGTCCATGATGGAGCACTGGATGGCCCGCATGGCCGGGGTCAGCTCCACGTGGAGCTCCACCACCTCGGGCTTGTGCTTGTCCAGCGCCGCGTTCACCGACGCCTGGAACCTGGGAGGCATGGGGGAGGCATGGGGGAGGGAGGGAGGGAGGGAGGGAGGGAGGGAGCAAAGGCATCAAACTAAACTTCTGTCTACAATTCATACGATCGAAAGCAATGGAACAATGGATTATGTGTGTGTGTGTATGTGTGTGTATCCTGAGTCCCTTGTCTTGACTGTGTATAAATCTCTCCATGGTCTGGCCCCCACCTACCTGTCTGATCTTCTCCACCACCATTGCCCTTCCAGAGCACTATGGTCAGCAGACCAATTGCGGCTGGAACAACCCAGGTCCAGGCTGAAGACTAGGGGGGGACAGAGCCTTTGCGGTGGCAGCCCCTAGACTCTGGAATTGCCTCCCCCTCCACATCCGTACAGCTCAGTCTCTGAATGTTTTTAAGTCCCTTTTAAAGACCCACCTCTATTCACTTGCCTATGGCTAGTGTCTCCCTTTATGCGCAGTATATCGTTTTAAATATTCTCTTTTCTTAATTTATTTTAACTATATCCCTTTTGTTTTTGTGCCTTAGCTCATTCCTTCTTTATTGCACTTTATTATGAAGCGCTTTGGTGCGGCTAAGCCGTCTGTAAATGCGCTATATAAATAAAATTGACTTGACTTGTACTACAGGGGTCCCACCTGGGCCAGAGGAAGAGCTTCTTGACGAAGAGGTTCCTCATGACGCGCTCCACCTGGCAGAAGCCCGAGCAGAAGGCGGTGGCCTTGTCCGTGAAGGCCTTGATGAAGCCCGTCTTGTTCTTCTGCCTGAATAGGCGCAGGATGAAGGCCTCCTGGCACGACTCGATGATCTTGTGCGCCCGGTACACCAAGATGCCTGGAGAGCAGCCGATGCGCGGGGTTAAGACGCTGGTGCGGTGTTACTGTTGTCCACTAGGGGGAGGTGTCCCTTCGGCTCCACTAAGTGGTGTTTTTAAATTAAAGATATCTAGAACTGAATTACTTGTCTGGTGGCTACAAGACGATGCATTACAATATATGAGAGGATTCAGTGGAGGCGAGCATGCTGAGGCATACACGTTCAGCCACAGGCTCACTCAGCCACGTGCCTCAAAGCACTTGGGGGGCTCTTTCATCTCATCAGCCATCAGGCTCTAGGAAGCCCCAACACCACCAGACAATGGACTGAACAATGGACTGAACACCACACTATACACACACACACCACACCACACACCTTGGACTGCCTTCTAGCCATTGTTATTTTAGGTCTGTTGTACCTGGAATACCTTGTAAAATTTGCACATCTTACATCTTGCACATTCCGCACATTTGCACACCTATTTTTGCACCAAGGATGTATGTTTACTATGTATGCATACAGGTTCTCACTTTTTCACCGACCTGACTTTAAGATCTCACATTTAACCTAACTTATTTAACCTAATCTTGTCTAGGTAGATCTATTTATTGGTTATTGACTATAGTCAGGTTCTTATTGCACTCATCTATCCCCTGTACTGCTGGTCACTGTGAATTTCTCCTAAGGGGGATTAATAAAGGAATATCTTATCTTATCTTACATAAGAAGTAAATAAATTTTGCATGTTGTCATTCAATGTTGTTAAAAAATATATATATTTGTATCCAAAGTAAAAATGTAGGATGACTGATTATGAAACAGAATGAATATGTTATGATAGTGTTGACTGGAATAAGGATAATACTTTCTGATCAAATCAAATCAAAGCTGTATCCAGCCTGTCTACGGACTATCTTGGACAATGCCTCTCACCCTCTCTTTTCCACCCTGGCTCAGCGGAGGAGTACCTTCAGCAGAAGACTCCTCTCACCGAGATGCACCACTGAGCGACATAGGAAGTCATTCCTGCCTGTGGTCATCAAACTATATAATTTGTCACTATCATCTTAGTGTCGCTGCATAACGGGCAATTCACACAGTACGGTCACTTCTCTGCATAACATTCCACCACCTAAGCCTACAGGCTACATCTTTGTGTATATGCTATTTGCCTCTATAGTGTATGCCTAGATGTTTTTACATTTATGTATATTTTTTCTTTTTTCTTTTTGTATATTGTTACATAGGTTTATATTATATAGTTATATATTCTAACACTCTACTATACGTAGAGTGTGTCTCTTCTTTTTCCCTGGAGTATTGTAACGAATGCAATTTCCCTCAGGGATCATTAAAGTCTGTCTGTCTGTCTGTCTGTCTAAACACCTGTTATGAGATCGGCAGGGATGCGGTCCGTCAAGAAGTCCACCACCAGGATTCTGCTGGTGACGAACAGCACCCCTCCCTTGGTGTACACGTCGTAGCGCTCCGCGCTGTGGATGTCGCTGGTCACCGTCTTGGGCAGGTAGGTGACTCCTTCCACTCGCAGCTGCTCCGTGAAATACTCCTACGTTGCAGGAGGGACAGCGAGTGACGATGAACGACTATTGTGCGTGATATGCCAACAGTAAGGCCGTAAAGCAGTTGTACATGCGAGAAGGTCCAAACACACTGAAAGGATGGGTAGGTAGATCACAAGTTGCAGTGTAGAATGGTTCAAGCCACTCTAGTCTAAATCCGGTTTAGGATTTGATGCACATTTAAGGTGGTGTTTCTAAACCTACGTCTGTTTCTGACGCACGGACTCACCTGTTCGGGAGGGGTCGCGTTAAGCAACAGGACCAGGCTGCCTTCTTCGGAGTAAACCTTCATGAAGTGCAGGAGGATTCGGTCTATCCCCAGACCTTCTGCCGTCACCAGCAGCCCGTCAGTGCTGAACAGATCCAGGAACATCTCGGTCTCAAACTCCAGCAGAGAACCCGCCATGTTGCTGCCACGATCTGTCGACAGGGACGGAATAGAATATTATAAATGCACGAACTCCTGAAAGAATTGGCTGGAAATTGAGGAATACATGGTGTGTGGGGGAGTTGTATGGACTGATAGATGCTGCAAGTGCAACGCAATGGTTGCACAATGTTTTGAAAAGGCATATCCGGTCACGTGAGAGTCAGCGAAACCAGACCGCGACAAAGATAATTTTTGCGTGTACAGCTAAAACAGCGCCACCTGTGGCACTGCAGTATTATAACATTCAGAGTGGATGAATGAATGTCATGTAACTTACCAACTCATTAAATCACTAATGAAAGACACATTTGCATTGTAGACAATTTATATTACAATTACCTCAGTTATATATGCATATACACGGCATAAAAAGAGTTCACGACACAAATCCTTGCCTGGCTCCACTCCCATGTGCTGTGTAACAGTAATAAAACGATGTGAACATCTGGGACTCGATGAAAGTAATGCGCTTGCATGTCAAGTATGGTGAAAAAAAGAAGGAAAAAAGGAAGATAAAGTCCCCAGAGTTATTTCAGACTGTGGTACCTTATTATCTGTAGAGGGGAGCATACAGGCTTTGGATTTGAGAATTAAAATAAGACTCTCTCACACACATACTCAAAACGACACATGTAACCACATCAATCACTCTCGTACGCACATGCACGCACATCCGCATGCACACGCGCGCGCGCGCGCACACACACACATCCGCATGCACACGCGCGCGCGCGCACACACACACACACACACACACATGCTTTGTCAAACGGAGTGGTATAACGTTAATGCGTTAATGACTCACCCACTCGGAGACCAGCGACTTGAATTCTCCTTCCTTTACGTTCAGCCACGTGAGTAAGAGAACTCCATCACTCCGCCATGTAGTCCTACTGTAATGTTCCCCGTGAGTGAAGCAGA
>JAXIVH010000133.1:411729-413863 GCA_036785325.1 Urophycis tenuis
TGATCCCTGGGATCCTGCAGAGGATGTGGAGAGGAAGGGTTCAAGGCTCAAGGGATGGGGGGGGGGGGGGCGGGCTGTTATCCAGAGGAATCTCTCGCCCTCGGTCCTGATGAGAGGGAGAGGGAGGGAGGGAGAGAGGGGAGGAGGGAGGAGGGAGGGAGAGAGACGTCAAGGCGAGTCACTTAAAGTTTATTTTTATAACGCTTTAATCACCACTGCGCTGCCAAAGTGGGGCTCACAGGCGCACACTGCTCAGCCCTGTGTTAGACACAGGGGACCCCGCCCCCCCGTCCCCCAACCGACAACCCCGTAGAAAAAAAATAAGCCTGGTGGGAAAAGTGAGAGGAACACCTGGTTTAATCACTAGTTGGGGCTGCGGCACAACCGTACGCTCCCACTGCGTTCAACACACACTGCACTGCGCCGGGCCCACTGCGTTCCACACACACACTGCGCCCAGCCCACTGCGTTCCACACACACACTGCGCCCAGCCCACTGCGTTCCACACGCACTGCGCCCAGCCCACTGCGTTCCACACACACTGCGCCCAGCCCACTGCGTTGCACACACACTGCGTTCCACACACACTGCGCCAAGCCCACTGCGTTCCACACACACTGCGCCCAGCCCACTGCGTTCCACACACACTGCGCCCAGGCGGCGAGGAGCGCCGACTCGGAAGCGGGGGGACGGAGCGGCCGTCCGCCGCCCCGTAATTACAGGCCGGGGATGCGGCCGGCACCATTTAGCGGAGCGGCGGGTTTCTCCCGCTTTGACGTCAGCGACATCCAACGCCGTGGCCTTCGCCCGCTAAACGTCCTAATCAAACCACTCTAGCGGGCGTCTTGGCGACACTGTGACACGCCGTTTGACGTGCAATCTCGCCAAAACGCGTTCGTGTCCACTCGCTCGCAAATGTTACCCAAAGTAGAAACGCAGCCCGTCTCTCTCTCTCTCTCTTTCTCTCTCTCTCTCTCTCTCTCTCTCTCTCTCTCTGTATTTCCGTGTTATTCCAAATGTGTGCTAACCCACCGCATCCCCTGCTCTGTCGTCCCCCCTCCACTACACACATACAGGCACGCACACACACACACACACACACACACACACACACACACACACACGCACGCACGCACGCACACATGCACACACGCACGCACACACACACACACACAGCGAGTTCCCCGACAGCATTGAACGCCACAGTGCTGGAAGTCGGAACGCTCCGAGTTCCGAAGCTTCCGAGTCCCGCGTCGTTGGGAGTGCCGGGCCGCAGCCCGCCAGGCGGCGCCGCCCCCCAGAGGCCCGGCGCCCGGCCCAAACACGGGAGGGCTGGTCCTGTTCATTTGACGGTTATCCCACGTGCAAACACACGCAGGCGTCTCAGCCAATCGCAGCGGTGGCATCCCCGCTGGTATCCGCGGTAACTGGGCGAGATGGATCCTGAACACACACACACGCACACGTGTGCAAATACACACGGGCATGGACACACACACATGCATATACACACGCATGCACACACACACACACACGCACACACACATGCAAATACACACGGACATAAACACACAAGCGAATACACACATGCATGCACACACACGCACAAACACACAAGCGCATACACACACGCACATGCATGCACACACACACACACACACACATGCATGCACATACACGTGCATGCACACACACATGCATGCACACACACATGCATGCACACACATGCACACACACACACTTGAGAACACAGAGGGGCATACACACACACAGACACACACATGCAGGTGCACACACACACACACACACATGTATATATATACACATGCACAAGCACATACGTGTGCAAACACACAGGGGCATACACACACACACACGCATGCACACACACATATACTGTACACACGTAAACACACGCACACACACACACACACAGACATGCACATACACACGCACACAGGCATGCGCATGCACATGCACACACGTGTCTCAGCTGTTAAAAGCCAGATAGCTGTCAAGCATCTGATGAGGAAAGGCAAACGCAAAGGCAAAGCAGGATTTGAAACATTAGCATTCGCCCATAATTCCCTCCTTAATCCCACCACTAACACCGCAGTCGGGACCTGTTCTAAT
>JAXIVH010000133.1:414063-431563 GCA_036785325.1 Urophycis tenuis
GGCAGAAGTGCAACTCCTAACTCCTCACCTGAGAGACTCAACTACTAAACTAGAGCTAAGGTTAAGACAGTACGACGCCTCCTCTTCCCTGGTCAAGGTACCAGCTCAAACATTAGCTCGTCCGTTGTTTCCACTCAGCTTAATGTTTTACGAGGCAATGATGCAATAATCAATCCAGCCCCAGACACGGAGCCCCCCTCCCGGGTATAAAAGTGATCTCCTGTTTTGTCTGCGTGCCACTCCAAACAAGCCGAGTCGCGCTCGCAGGGCTGAGGTGCAGAGCTGCAGGCGTAAAGGTGCACGAACAACGTTTTTCCCCCCCCTGAATCTCTCAGCACCGCAGTCGGCGCCATGGCACTGGAGAAGATGGAGCTGGAGGACACCGAGGCCAGCCTGATGGACAAGGGGAAGGCGGCGGTTGTCGCCCGCGTGCCCAACCGCTACGAGAAGATCTTCCAGCCCTGCCTGGCCGAGCTGATCGGCACCATGTTCTTCGTGTTCATCGGCTGCACCTCGGTCATCGAGAACGTGCCGGCGGCCGGGCGGCTGCAGCCGGCGCTGGTGCACGGCCTGGCCGTGGCCGTGCTGGTGGCCGTCATGGACAACATCAGGTAAGCAGAGCCTTCGCAAGACGCGGTCGCTTGGGGCTTGCAGCAGCAGCAGCCGCCCACCGCCGCCGCCGCCGCCGCACATGTTTTTAGTGAAACGCGTTGCTGGTTTACTAAGGCGACTGGATGCCAGCGCAGCAAAGGGGGGGGGGGGGGGGAGATGGTGCTGTGTCGAGTGTTGAATTGAATTTCAGTGAGTTTGCTTTAACGTCGCCGGTGGTGCTCAGCCGTAGCTCGCGCGGATCTGTTGGGCGACGGTGTCCTTTCTTCTTCTTGGTGTCCTGAGACCGTTCTGTGGCTGTGTCCCTTTCAGTGGCTCTCACTTCAACCCCCCCTTCACCATCGCCATCTACCTGTGTGGCGGCATGGAGCTGGTGATGGTCGGGCCCTACCTGGCCAGCCAGGTGATCGGAGGGGTGCTGGGAGCCGGCATGTCAAAGGTCAGCCTCCAACCATTTCTGGCATTTCAGACGATGCATGTGGGAAGTGATAGGAATTCATGATGTACATACAGTACATTTGATACAAATGCTACAATTGAATAGAATCGAATTGAACAGAAATGTATGTGTTGCTAGGGCTTATTTGTTGTGTACAAACACTACTACTACTACTACTACTACTACTACTACTACTACTACTACTACTACTACTACTACTACTACTACAATAATAATAATAATAATAATAATAATAATGATAATAATAGTAATAACAAAAGTAACAATATTAACAATATTACAGTTTTAACCATTATCATTTGGTCGGATCAAAGTGAACCACCATCGACCAACGTCAACATCAAAGGCTACTCATCTCCTCCTCTCCCCCCTCTCCCCCCTCTCCCCCCAGCTCATGACCCCGGCCGACCGCTACCTCAACGCCACGGGCGCCGCCTTCGACATCCTGAAGACGGAGCAGCAGCTGCCGGCGGCCATCTTCGGGGAGATCGCCATGACCTGCCTGATCACCATGGTGGTGCTGCTGGTGGCCGTCAACCCCAAGACCAAGACCCCCCTGGCCCCCTTCCTGGTGGGCTGCACCGTCATCATCAACGTCCTGGCCGGGTAACGGAGCCGCCGTGCACACACACACATGCACACACTTGAACGCGCACACACACATGCACACACTTGAACATGCACGCACACACACACACACACACGTGCACACACTTTAACGCACACACACACGCAGACACACACACACGCAGACACACACACACACACAGACACACGTGCACACACTCGCACGCACACACAGACACATGTGCACACGCTTGAACATGCACGCACACACACACACACATGCAGACACACACGTATGCACACACACACCCACACGCACACACACACACACAATGCATATCCAATGTATACTCCATATCTATATGTATACAGATGTGCACACAGACATACCTGCACACACACACATGCAGACACACACGTATGCACACACACACCCACACGCACACACACACACAATGCATATACAATGTATACTCCATATCTATATGTACAGTATACAGATGTGCACACAGACATACCTGCACACACACACACACACACATGCAGAC
Organism: Urophycis tenuis; assembly: GCA_036785325.1. Classification (NCBI taxonomy): domain Eukaryota; kingdom Metazoa; phylum Chordata; class Actinopteri; order Gadiformes; family Phycidae; genus Urophycis; species Urophycis tenuis. The sequence goes on from JAXIVH010000133.1 coordinate 416,248, forward strand.
ACACACGTATGCACACACACACCCACACGCACACACACACACAATGCATATCCAATGTATACTCCATATCTATATGTATACAGATGTGCACACAGACATATCTGCACACACACACATGCAGACACACACGTATGCACACACACACCCACACGCACACACACACACACACAATGCATATCCAATGTATACTCCATATCTATATGTATACAGACGTGCACACAGACATATCTGCACGCGCATGCACACACACCAACACACACACACACACACCAACACACCCTCAGCCACTCATCTAGACTGCTCAAGTGTGCTGACATTATTAGTTAATACATGGAACGTCTCACCGCTCAACCCCTTAATATCCGTCGTGTCTTCACCCAGTCACTCATTCACTCATTCACTCATTTGCGGATCTCAGCGGGGACGTGTCCGGCACCTGCCTGAACCCGGCCCGGGCGTTCGGCCCGGCGGTGATGACCAACTACTGGACCTACCACTGGGTGTACTGGGTGGGGCCCATCGGGGGCTGTCTGGTGGCTGCTGGCCTGCTCAGGTGAGGAGAGAACAGCCCTCTGGGGGGGGGGGGGGGGGTGGCCACGCCGGCCAGCCAGGAGGTCCCTTTCTCACAGGAAACCTGACCGATGAAATGGCTTGGTTACGCTCACGAGCAACGTTTTGGAAATCCAACTCTAAACCTCTCTTTTTTGGTTTCTCCCCGCAGGCTGATCCTCGGAGACGAGAAGATCAGAATGTTCATGAAGTGACCCTCTCTGAGATGTCTGCTTGGTAGAGTGGAGAGAGAGACCTCCGACCCCCCCCGTGTGTTCTGCTGTGTGCAAACTGTATGCATGTTGCCGTTGCTGTTGTTGTACTTTCTGTGATTGTGTGGAATAAAGTGAAACTTTTAAGTAAAAAGGCTGATCGTTTGTGTCTCATTTGTACCGGTCCTGAATAGAAACTAGCCACTGTCAACCTTTTGGCACGGTCAATTCAGAAACCGGCCATAAAGATAAAGTCTGATGGCCTAAAGCCATCGATGTCAGGTTTGCTTGGCGTGGGGTTTTGCGCTTGTGCTCTGTGTGCCGGGTTCAGACGGACTTAAAGGGGGAGCCGCCTTGATGGAACAGTCCACCGCGTGATCCTGCTGGCTGACAAGGGCGCCCCCGCGACTGGGTGCCAAGGGCCACTGTCTGATGTGGGGGATGATAAACTCCACAGGGTGAACCGCCGAAGGAGGCAATAAAAAAAAAAAAAAAAAAAAAAAACAGAGTGCGATTGCACCCCGGCGCTGAACCCAGGTCAGGGGCCGACCGGGCAGACAGCGGTTACGCAATGGCGTGTGGTCATTGTGTGACGTCATGTCCGTTTGTAGGCCTGCGTATGCGGTGCAGGGAAACGGCAGTCAGCGCCGGGAAATGTTCACCGTTCCACTGTGAGAAATCGGCTCTACAATTAGATATTGAGCTTACCGAGCAAAAATTTAATTATGGTTATATGGGTTAAATAGGATGATTTATTACTACATATTTATTACCACTATACTTACGTATTCACCCCCCCCCCCCCCCCCCCCCAAAAAAAAAAAAAAAAAAAAAAAAAAAAAACGTTCATTTTAAATTGTTGTATTGCTTGTCGTAACTCATGTATTGAAAACGTGTTTTTTTTCTACTGCAGTAGTGGCCCTTTAATTTTGTTCTTTCAATAAAATGTACATGTGGATATCAACCCAGAACAGCGGACCGGACCCCTGCCTGTGCATGGGTGGGCCGGAGCGGCCTCAGATAACAGCGCGTGGAAAACCGCAGATACGCGTTTGGTGATACAACGCTGCGGGTCTTGTCAGGCAAAGCAAGGCATGCAGCCCTGCAGTCAAACAAGGCCACTATTGTTTTACAAAAGCAGAATCAGATGTAGCAACATTAAAGAGACAAACGTTAGAATTACAGTACAAGTAAAGGAGAAGTGCAAAATAGAAAAATGCTTGATCTACAAATACTAGATGCAGGTCTATTTTAGTAGATGTTTAGTTACTGCTCAACTCTTCATAATTTGTAAAGCTGAACGGGATTTCAACGGGATATTTTTAATGAATTGCATCGTTTTCGTTGTATATACAGTATAGCATATATGAGGAGAGATATATGAGAGATAGGCCTATAGGTGAGATATAGGGAGAGAGAGAGAGAGAGAGAGAGAGAGATATGTCAGTATATACAGAAGCTAATTACATTAACATTGATATGTCATTAGACATTTCAACTGTCAATGGAAAAAAAAAGTTAATAGAAGCATCAATAACTTGGCCACTTCCTGTTTGTGTTTGTGTGCGCGCGAGTGTTTGCTCACGCTCCCGCAAGTGTGTGGCGATTATTTATAATTGCATAATCGTATATAATAATTATTAATTATTATTATTAGTGATTATTAATGATAATTACCATCATTATTATATCGTAATTATATATTAATGTCATTATGTATATTATTGAATATAATCCCATTATTAGATGATATTATTTAAAATGAACCATTAAACATACGGAGGCTTCGCTCTCTGATATGTGGGGGTGGTTCCCGGACACACCTCAGCCCTAGAGCCCCCCTGCCCCCAGAAGATTGTCGGCCAGCTATTGGCACACGTACTGGTGTTCGGGTCTGAAATGGGTTTCTGTAGTTATCTCTAGTCAGTCAGAGTGTATTATGCATCTACAATGTTGATATATGATGTTGTATACTATGCGCGATGATCACGTGTAGAATACGAAAGAAATGACTCGAATTGTTTAACATACACATTTGATCCAATTAATTTCCTGGTGTATTTTAAATGTGCTAATACAATCCAATATTTTTTAATAAATGTTTTGTATAATATTTACAATTTAATTAACTAATAAATGATACAAACTAACGACAATAATATTCAGAATAATTTTGATGATGATTATTATAATTATAATGACAATTATGATCATGTTTATTATTATGATTATTAGCTTGTGATGGGGCGGCAGTAGCTCAGTGGATAGAGCGGCTGGGCAGAGTTGGTCGTCCACTGACCGTGGGGTCGGCGGTTCGATCCCCTCCTCCAACTGTCCGCATGTCCAAGTGAGAAAGACACTGACTTGCTTGATCGCAACTTGCTCCCCGGGCGCTAAACATCGCAGCCCACTGTTCCTATGTAACATAGGATGGGTCAAATGCAGAGAACAAATTTCGTTCCCATATCTAAAAAATACTGAGAATGATTGATGATCATTATTATTATTTTAGTATCATAATATCCAATAGGCCTATATCATATAAATCATGATGTTATAATTATAATATATAACATAAGTATTATAATTATGATTATGATTATATTTATAATCGGTATAATAATGTTAATAATTATTATTTGTGGTCAAAGCAGTATCAGTAGCCTTTTTGATTAGCCTATTGGGTATATCGGGCCTAGGCCTGGTAGTAGGCGGTAGCAGCATTAGCACCCTCATTCAAACGCATTAAAATTCAAAATTTCAATATTCAAACTAAGGAACCCTCGGGGCCCATAGGCCTAGAGCGAAACGTCCAGAAGCTTCTGGATGGATCGGTTTATCTGAAGCATGTCATCTCTAGCCTATCACGGGTCGGTCCGTGGTTGGGGGCGGGCGGTGGGAACGGTTTAAAAGCCGAGGTCTGACTGCCAAGGTTATGATTCAGTTTGATCTTCTACTGAAGCAACAACAACACACCAAAAGCAACCATGGTTCAGTGGACTGACGACGAGCGCTCCATCATTACCGGCATCTTCTCCAACCTGGACTATGAAGATATCGGCCGCAAGTCTCTTTGCAGGTATGCACCCTAACACTAACAATTTTTGTTGTTAAAAGTGCAATGTGGACCTCAACATCCATCCTGTTTTGACACTAGTTGCCCCCGTTATGACTCGGCTTCCATGGACTAATCCCTCACTGGTCGTCCCCCGCTCTCCTGCAGGTGTCTGATCGTGTACCCATGGACCCAGAGGTATTTCGGAGGATTCGGTAACCTGTACAACGCAGAGACCATCCTGTGCAACCCCCTGATCGCCGCCCACGGCACCAAGATCCTGCACGGTCTGGACCGGGCCCTGAAGAACATGGACGACATCAAGAACACCTACGCCGAGCTGAGCCAGCTCCACTCCGAGAAGCTGCACGTGGACCCCGACAACTTCAGGGTAAGCACGAACAACCGCGAACGATCCCCAGCTGATCCCAGTGATGTCTTTCGGAACATCTCATCGAGTCTAACCGTCCCGTTGTCCTCTTCCTCCCTCTCAGCTGTTGGCTGACTGCTTGACCGTCGTCATCGCCGCCCAGATGGGAGCCGCCTTCACCGTGGAAACCCAGGTCGCATGGCAGAAGTTCCTGGCTGTCGTTGTCTCCGCTCTGGGCAGGCAGTACCACTAAGTCTGCAGTCCCCGCAGGGAGAAGCCACGCAACTGATGTTGTTGAATAAATAAAATAAAATAAAATAGATTTTCACTTTCAGCCTACTTTGTTGTGTGTCCATTGTTACTCCTGCGTTCTGGCCTGTCGAAACGACGCGCATGCACCATGTGCACGCGTCTTTTACAGTCAGAGAACGGGGCCCCGAGCATTGTCACGCACGCAACGCTGCCAATTCACACGGCCGTGGTCAACGATGTGCGGGCCTACCAGCTGTCAGCATGGTCCCTGTAGCTATTTTGAAGCTGCAAACAAACAAATTAATAAACAAACAAATAAACGGCCATAGTGCAGTCTCTCCCACAGACTGCATCATCCGGTTGTTGTTTTTTTTAACGCACGGTATGGTAGACGTTTGGTTTGAGCTTTTTGTGAATAAAGTTGAGTATAGTCAGCCTGCATTCTCTTGAATGCCATCACCAAAACGTGTCTATACGCGTTTTATACAGGACAGTTTTTTTGCGGCTAGGTCCGATAATTTAGACAGTTAAATCGGTAAATTGAGCTGGCAATATCACGCCTATGTTTCGGTGGAAGGTTGCGGGGATGGTATTGTTCTTAACAATACTTAATATGAATTGATCGGAAAGTTAAATCTCACTCAAGCGCATAGTGTCCCCTCTATCATTGTCCAATAACTCAATGTTTTTAAAAACAATGATAATGTGGCCTATTCATTTTTGTTTTTGTTTTTTCTTTATTTTCTTACAAACCAAAGTAGGCTATGTTTTTTTCCAACCTCATTACAATTAGGCTACATTGTTATTATAAATAAGTAATTAAATAAAAAAAATCATAATCGTAATGATCACTATTTGAGTAAAATTCATTATTATCATAATCATGATAGGCCTATAATCGTTACAACAACAAATATATGTTCAGATAGTGCAAATCAACGTCAAAGATCCCTGAAAGAAAAAAAAGAATAATAATAATAAACGAATCAATTTCAAAAGGGACCTCGTCCTGTTTCACAGGCTCGGTCCCTAATTAGAATACTGATACTTGAATGAATGGACGACGACAATGATGATGATGATGATGATGATGATGGTAATTGTCCATTATAACGTGTTGTCCTTACCTGTAGGCCTATTACGTTGTCTATTGCCACAATACATTATTGATAATATTATTATTAATTATAATAATGCAATGGTAATAATGATAATAATAATTATATTTAATATATAAAATGCAATGTGAAACCTGCATGTGCAGCACTTTCTGTGAATTCTTACCGGCTTACCTTAATGTCGACGGTTTAGCCTATGCTTTGGTCTCTCTTTGGTCTGGACAATTATTATTGTTATTAGGTATTAACAGGGTATCTGTGGATACCTATTATTATTATTATTATTATTATTATTATTATTATTATTATTATTATTATTATTATTATTATTATTATTATTATTATAGAATAAGTAGTTATTCGACAAAGCTACCTTAACCTTGGAAAAAAGACGATTCTATATTTAACGAAAAGCGATACCATCGAAGTCCACGCCCGCGACCGAGAATTAGAAACCCACCCCTTCCAACGAGTTTGAATGTGCTTCCGATTTAGCTAAACACAGATAAGGACACGAGGGGACAACGCCCGACACCTCAGAACCGTCCAAGGGGGCCTGTCGATTGGTTATCTGGTCCCGTAGCCAATAGAATGCGGATGAAGGCGGGGCCGGCGGACCCTGGCCATTATATATACGTCTGGTCCTGTTTGTCCTAAGCATCCTCCCTATTACCAGCCATACCTTTGGACAGTGTTGGAAAAACATTTTAACCGCAAACATGAGTCTGACCGCCAAACAAAAGGCCACAGTGAAGGATTTCTTCAGCAAGGTGTCCAGCAGATCCGAGGACATCGGAGCCGAAGCTCTGTCCAGGTATGGTGTAAACCTTTTTGATGAGTAATTTAGTATACGCCGTTATATCCGCGCATGCTACGCGTTCTAGATGGCGTCGTGCGCCACGGTATAGACCTGTACATTGCTAACGGGTTGTTTCCATTATACGAACGCTCACTATCTCTCTCTCTCTCTCTCTCTCTCTCTCTCTCTCCCCAGGCTGGTCGCTGTGTACCCACAGACCAAGTCCTACTTCTCCCACTGGAAGGATGTGAGCCCCGGCTCTGCCCCCGTCAGGAAACATGGCATCACCATCATGGGTGGAGTGTACGATGCCGTCAGCAAGATTGACGACCTGAAGGGAGGACTCCTCAGCCTGAGCGAGCTGCACGCTTTCATGCTGAGGGTTGACCCCGTCAACTTCAAGGTACTTATTCATATGTAATAATAATAATAATAATAATAATAATAATAATAATAATAATTATTATTATTATTATTATTATTATTATTATTATTATTATTATTATTATTGTAATGCTATACAATAATACAGAATAATATAATAGTATTTAGATAATAATAAATGTTGTTACCATTGTAATGCTTCAACAATCTGCTATACGATTCAGCCCCTTGGTATATTCATTAAATTATGAAGCAAGATGGCTATCGACTATTGACGCCATGCATGTATGTGGAAACATCTCGTTGACGTCGTTCCTCTCTCTGGCTCTTCCTCACCCCTCAGCTCCTGGCCCACTGCATGCTGGTCTGCATGTCCATGATCTTCCCCGCCGAATTCACCCCCCAGGTCCACGTGGCCGTCGACAAATTCCTGGCCCAGCTTGCCCTGGCTCTGGCCGAGAAGTACCGTTAAGGAACAACCGGTGACCGACGTCAGTCGAGAAGAACGATGAACATCGTCGATCCATGTGGTCCGATTCAATGATCAATAAAAACAAACCCACACAAAAAAAGAACCGGATTCTGTTCTGTTTTATTCTTGAACATGTCTAAATGATCTTACTGTTGAACAGCAGAAATGCTTCATATGCTTAGTGGCGTAGGCTACTTATTATTTTACGTAGCCTATATTTACGTATATTATTTGTTTCGTTCAGCATAAAGAAACGCTTAATGTCACATTGAATATAGTGGATCATAATCATAATGCAATAATACGGGGTGGCAGTAGCTCTGGTAGAGCGGGTGACAGAGCTGGTCGTCCACTAACCGTAGGGTCGACCGTTCGATCCCCGTGATCACCCTCCTCCAACTGTCCACATGCCGAACCCCACAAACCCCCACACAGCCACTTTGGACGAAAGCCTCTGCTAAATGCCCCTTTACCATTGACAGTACAACGCGCTCTATATGCTGACCTGTCCATGGTTCTGAAAACCTGCGGTAACAGCTTGTTGGCTGTTGACATAAACACATACAGATAGGCCTACTCGACCTGCGTCATATTCAGGCAACCAAACTCTCCTCCAATCTTAACAATGTTTACAGTCCGTCTCCAGAAGGAAAAATTAAATTAAAAAAAAGAAAAAAGAAAAATCTAGGCTATATGACTTCATTACCAACCAATTTTGAACAAGTGATCAATACCTATGTGCTCAAGCTATCTAGTCGTTGTATTGTGTGCGTGTATACGTGTACAGTGTATAGGTCTACTGTATAGCCTAAATATACACGCAGCGCCTAATGATAGCCTCGCCTATTGTGGATACGCTAATTCCCGCTGCTTAAAGTAGGCCTTCACTGCAAATATATACTTCAAATGTGACTAATCATATATTGAAAATGTATTTTTGTACTGTTAACGTGCATCTTTTATCTAGTCACAAAACATATCTATGAGAGTGACTCAGCACGGCAATGACGCAGGGTTATATCATGTTATGTCATGTGGACAGCTGGGGCACAATCCGCATCTGAAGAACACTTCTTGGACATTTCACAAGTTCACGTTTTACCAGTTTACGATCTGCTAACATTCTGATTCATGTCCTCATAAAATATATATCCCTCATTTATGTAAATTCATATAGGCTATATATATAAAATGCTTTTTTTAACCTCAGTGGCCGAGGATAAAGCTGAGTCTGTTAACTTCCTCTCTGCATACCTTTTAATCTCTCTCTCTCTCTCCCCCTCCCTCCCTCCTTCACACACACACACACACACACACACACACACACACACACACACACACACACACACACACACACACACACACACACACACACACACACACACACACAAACACACGCCACTTACAGTACACACACGGCACACGTTCGATTAAAATCAATAACGTCACCATCACGAATCATGTTGTTAATAAAGTTTATTGCTAAAGTGGCATCCAATAATATGGCATAATATAATTATACATTTCTGACTTCTGTAAACATTTTTCTACAATGGGTTACACAATACGTATAGCCTACTTTAGTAATTATAGTCACACTGCAGGAGACTTAAAAACCCGAATAAAAAAAACCCCCCAATAACAGTGTTCTGCCCATTAACTGTTAAACTGGCCAGCGCTTCTTTTTTTTAGTGTAATGTATCATATAGATCAGTGACCTCATTAACTAATATATATTCGATCATACGAGCCCGTCGTGATGTGTGTTGCAACAGCTGTAATTGGTGAAATAGTCACGAAATAGTCCTAATTGTATTGATTCGTGTACATGGACACAAATTTCCCTTTTTTTGGTGACACTCAGCACCACTTTCATTATAACCCTAACCCCTAAACCCTAACCCCTAACCCTAACCCCTAACAATGATATCCTAGGGTTAGGATATCATTAAAAGAGAACTGGCAGCAGGTCCTCGGGCAGCTTTAGCTGGCGTCTTCACCAAGAGGCTCATGGGTACTGTAGTATTTATCTGCAAAAACATGGTGCAGAAATACATTAATTTGAAAGTCGTGCTGAGTGTCACGAAAAAAAGGAAATTCGTGTCCGTGTACACGAATCAGTAGATTACATTTCGTGACGATTTTACGAACAGCCGCTTTAACACGATGAACAGAGTAGAAATAGAAACGTTGCTGTTATCGGAACTTCTCAGCCAGCACGGCGGAGAACGCGGAGAGATACTTGTCCATGGCTGCGTGCACAATGGGCGTGAAGTCTTCTCTCATGTAGCAGGCAAGGGTGACCAGCATACAGTGCGAAAACAGCTGCAGGGGGGAGAACGTGCAGATTAGAAATTGAGTTTTTAAGTACAACGCCTGTGGTTCATTCGGTCCCGAACACACGCCGGATGGATTTAAGGCCACAGCGAGGTTTTTTGTTGTTGTCTTTGTCGTTGTTACGCACTCGTTACAGTTTTCCAGTTTCCAAAGCACAGACGGTCAAGCGCGTTGTTTTATGGCCTGGTTCCCGTTGGCTAGAAAACACTATGGTATTTCTTGCTGTAGCTTAACATATACCCATCTGTGTGGGTATTCTCTGCTTATTTTCTTTACATTTAAATATCCTGTTTACTTTTAATTATGCAATTCAGTAAGAGGTTGTTTGCTTAGTTTACCTGTACATCTAGTATACCTGTCCCGTAGACACACCTGTAGCCCTATACACCATGTAGATCTAGCTGTAGCCTTAAGGCTGGTTTATGCTTCTGCGTAGGGATCGCGTCGTGATCACGCATTGGCCACGCCGTTGCTCGGACGCCGTCATGAGCCTGTGATACTTCAACGGAGGGATTGCGTGGGGTTTACGTCTCGAAATGCAATTCGTTGCCACACCGGTAGAGGGACCAGAATGACCATTCTGGTCATATATGTTGTTGCCAATCAGTCGAAGCATTTATCAAGGCTGTGTTTACACCGTGGCGGTGTTTACGAGTGGAAACCGGAAAAGCGATCTCGAGGGAAAGTAGTTCGCGGACCAATCACAGCCAAAGCCAACGCGTTGGGACGGCGTCGCCTCGACGCGCGTCTAGGATTTGGGGAGGTGCACATCGAGGACGTAAAGGGTCCGCAAAGGGTCCGCCGTCCCAACGCGTCGCGTCGACGCGGAAGTATAAACGAAGCATAACCCAGCCTTTACACCTGTAGATCTATTATAGCTGTAGCCTTACACCTGTAGATCTAGTATAGCTGTAGCATTACACCTGTAGATCTAGTACAGCTGTAGCCTTACACCTGTAGATCTAGTATAGCTGTAGCCTTACACCTGTAGATCTAGTATAGCTGTAGCCTTACACCTGTAGATCTAGTATAGCTGTAGCATTATACCTGTAGATCTAGTATAGCTGTGGCATTACACCTGTAGATCTAGTATAGCTGTAGCCTTACACCTGTTGATCTAGTATAGCTGTAGCATTATACCTGTAGATCTAGTATAGCCACAGTCTTACACCTCTGGATCGAGTGTACCTGTGTGTACACCAGTAGCCTTACACCTGTAGATCTAGTATAGCTGTAGCATTAAAGCTGTAGATCTAGTATAGCCGCAGTCTTACACCTCTGGATCAAGTGTACCTGTGTGTACACCAGTAGCCTTAGTTCACAAGTAGATCTAGTTCACCTGTATACTTAGCACCCACAGATACCTGTAGTCCTAGTTTACCTGTAGCCATCTTGTTTACCTCGAAACACCTGTAAACCTCACATTTACATTTACATTTAGCAGACGCCTTTTTGCAAAGCGACTTACAACCACTACATTTGTCATACATGTGTGGGGTTCAGTGTCTTCCTCAAGGACACTTCGACATGTGGACAGTTGGAGGTGGGGATCGAACCGCCAACCCTCCAGTTAGTGGACGGCCCGCACTGAACTACTGCCTCCCCATCACATACCTGTAGCATGTAGTATGCATGTAGGCCTGTGGGCCTAGTTTTGGTCTAGTACACCTGTAGATCTCGTATACCTAGACACACCTGTCAGCATGGGTATACTTGTAGGTATACTTGTGGGTACTTGTGGGGTATACTTGTAGGCCAAAATCCCAAATTTTGCAATACTTTATTTCAAGAATACACCAACATAAATTACAACAACCCTAGACTTTGTTCCTTGGGCACCTTGAAGTTGGTGGGATGGATGCGGAGCTGGTATGCATGGTAGGTCTGAAGAGCAGCTAGATTGGTCATCAGGTTGCCGATGTCCTTGGAACCTTCTGCCAAGGCCATGACGATCTTCTCGCCGTGGGACAGCAGGTGGTGGGAGCGCGGGCAGATGTCCAGGTGGGCGAAGTACGTCTTGGTGCCTGGGTAGGACGTGAACATCCTGGGGAGGGTGTGGAGATGACACGACACAGCACGCTTACACTCGATGAATGGGTGAATGTGGATCATTGATGCATTGGGTTGTCACGGAGGTTAGAAGAACGTGAGTCCTAAGAGCATGAATATGTGTATGAATGAGTGAATTTGGATTATTGAGGCGTTGGGTTGTCACAGAGGTTAGAAGAACGTGAGTCCTTTGAGCATGAATATGTGTATGAATGAGTGAATTTGGATCATTGAGGCGTTGGGTTGTCACGGAGGTTAGAAGAACGTGAGTCCTTTGAGCATGAATATGTGTATGAATGGGTGAATGTCGATCATTGAGGCATTGGGTTGTCACAAAGGTTAGAAATGTGAATCCTTTTAGCATGAATATGTATATGAATGGGTGAATGTCAATCACTGAGGCGTTGGGTGGTCACAAAGGTTAGAAGAACGTGAGTCCTTTGAGCATGAATATGTGTATGAATGGGTGAATGTCGATCATTGAGGCATTGGGTTGTCACGAAGGTTAGAAATGTGAGTCCTTTTAGCATGAATATATATATGAATGGGTGAATGTCAATCACTGAGGCATTGGGTGGTCACAAAGGTTAGAAGGACATGAGTCCTTTGAGCATGAATATGTGTATTAATGGGTGAATGTCGATCATTGATGTGTTGGGTTGTCACGGATGTGAGAAAACGAGAACTTTTAGCATATTTATTTCCTCCTGACCTGTGTTCTTTGTTTACTTCTAACATGATAGGCCTGAGATTAATTAGATACATAGAGAATACAGTGAGAATGCTAAATAACACATACACTACTTCTTGGCATAAATGTGTTTCTACTCAATTGACAAAGCCCTGCTCTATCAAGACTGCCGTGGTTAGTCGTTTGATTCCCTCCGAAGAACGAAACGTTTTGCACTTACACACTTCTTACACACTGGCGATTTGCACGCCTTCCACATCAACGGATGTTGAGCGAGGCCCAACATCCGTCACTGGGCGACGGCGTCTTACCTCAGCAGAGCCTCTGCTCCGATGGTGTCAGCGACAGGGCTCAGGCCGGTCAACACCTCCTCAATTAGCTCTTTCTCCTTTTTCGAGAGCATGGCTCACTGCTCGCCACGGGTTCGAATGCCGACCCAGCTGGATGTCCAGGGTGCGCTCGTTTTCTGTCTCCAACTGAGATAAAAGGGTTTGTCACGCTGATCTTTCAGAGCGGGAGGGGACGCGACCATTATTTAAAAAAAACAAAAAAAAAAACAATGTTATTCTCGTGATTATCAGCCCTCTCCAGAAATTTGAAAGTTGAGCAATTTGTCTCAAAGATCGAGGAGATTCAGGAATTCAAAAGTGTTGACCGCCGAAGGAGTTGTTTGGCGTCGCCGGTGTTTCTTCTGTTATCAGCGGTGGTCATGTGGGGTCGGGGTGGAGGGTGGGTGGTGCGGGTGTAGGGGGTGGTGATGGTGCTAGCGGGGGGGACGGGGAGGGGGGGTGCTGCTGGAAGAAGCAGACTGCTCAATGACTGAGCATGACATTCATGTGGAACTTCACGCAGGTGCGTTCCACCGCCGGTGGACTCACCGCAGAGCACAGCGGGGACCGGAGAGTTCCATGAAAGCTTGTGTGGCCTGAGGACGTGGATCGGGGGGGCTTGCTTACGTGGGACTTAAAGCTGCCAGTGGTAGAACATGTCGATTGTCTGATTGTCTGGCCATACTTATGTCCTGAACCCCGGGAGGGGGGACAATACAACAGGGTCTGCAGGTCAACCGTGAGAGAGAGAGAGAGAGAGAGAGAGAGAGAGAGAGAGAGAGAGAGAGAGAGAGAGAGAGAGAGAGAGAGAGAGAGAGCGAGAGAGAGAGAGAGATGTGAGTGAGTGAGTGTGTGTGAGAGAGGGACACAGGGAAAATAGGTGAGAGAAAGAGAGAAATGGGAGACTGAAAATGAGATACGGGTGTGAGAACAAAGATGGCTGAGAAAAAGAGACAGTGAAAGAGAAAGAGAAGTAAAAAAAAAAATAAAAAAAAGGGAGGGCACTGTGGCATGCAGGAACCAGGTCTGCAGTGGATAACAGATAAGGATGTCTAATCAGCTGGCCCAGCAGGGGTCTGGGTGTTGCTGTGGAGAGGCGTGCACCCTGTTAAGTCTTTATGGCAGCTCATCATGCCAGGGCCTCAAGACCTCATATCACCGCTGTATGAAATACGAATAATTTGTCGTACCTTTTGTTTGGTGTCGTGTCTCGGTTGTGTTTGTTACTGTAACACCACTGAAAGGAAATAGGTTTGTTTGTTGGAAAAAAAAAAATGGAAGTACATTATGGTACATTATTCATAACTCAGCATCACTCTGCTGCTGTCTTCTTGAATTCTTAAATATCTGTAGGCTTTTTAAAATTACTTTTAGTATATTTTTTCTATGTACAGAAACATATGTTTCTGTACATAGAAACATATGTACAGAAACACACACACACACACACACACACACACACACACACACACACACACACACACACACACACACACACACACACATACCATTCAGCCTCTGCTGATGGGTGAGAAGCTGCGGAGAGATAAGATAAGATATTCCTTTATTAATCCCCCTTAGGAGAAATTCACATTGACCAGCCGAACAAGGGGATAGAGGAGTGTGATAGAAGACCTGAGTATAGACAATAAACCCTAAACAATGAATAGATTTACCTAAATTAAGATAAAATTATATGCGAGCTCTTAGAATCAGGTCAAATGAAAAAAATTAAACCTATATACATACATAGTAGTCATCATTAAGATGAACAGTGCAATTGGTAAATGGACATACATAGTAGTCATCATTGAGATGAACTGTGCAATTAGTTGACAAACAGTGCAATTGGTAACTGAGTCCTGCTGAGGTGTAGATATTAAAAAATAAAAATAGATGTGCAGATAATGGGGTTGTTTGACGACACTATGATCTCCTGGATTACTGACTACTTGACAGGCAGGCCACAGTTTGTCCGTTTGGGCAGTGTACTGTCTGATGTGGTGGTCAGTGATACAAGAGCTCCACAGGGAACTGTGCTCTCTCCCTTCCTCTTCACCTTGTACACCACTGACTTTCAGTACAACTCTGAGTCATGTCACCTGCAGAAGTTCTCTGAAGACTCAGCTGTTTTCGGGTGGAGGGTGAGTACAGGACACTGGTAGACATCTTTGTAGAGTGGTCCGAACAGAATCACCTGAGGCTGAATGTCAACAAGACCAGAGAGATGGTGATCAACTTCGGGAGGATGAAGAGGATGCCTTCACAGCCACTACGGATCAGGGGGGACGTGGTGGAGGAGGTGGAGGACTATAAATATTTGGGGGTGGTGATCGGCAACAGACTGGACTGGAAATCTAACACCAAGGCTGCAAGGGGATGAGCAGACTCTATTCCCTGAGGAAGCTGATATCTTTCAATGTGTGCAGCAAGATGTTGGAGATCTTCTACCAGTCTGTTGTTGCTAGCGCCATTTTCTTTGCGGCTGTGTGTTGGGGCAGCAGCAACAAAGCCAGCAACACCAACAGACTTGGTAAAATCATCAAGAAGGCTGGCTCTGTACTAGGTCTCAGGCTGGAGTCCATTGTTGACAATGATCAGCACCCTCTCCATCACACAGTGGTCAGACAGCGGAGCACCTTCTCTCACAGGCTGCTCCAGCTCCGCTGTCGAAGGGACAGATCCTTCCTGCCACATGC
>JAXIVH010000133.1:434063-441563 GCA_036785325.1 Urophycis tenuis
AAACAGACACCCTCACGGGGCATTTCACGACACTTGTAGTTGACGGATGTCTGTGGCGTTTACACAACAAATTACACTCGATGAATCTCTTAGGTGTTTACCGCAAGCGAGCTCCCTCGTGTCGTGCTGCATTGGAAAAGCACTCCTCCGGATGCCAGTGTTCTGCTCAGGGGCAGGTTGGTGGAATGTAGTGGGAAGGGTGTTCCAATGCCAGCTGAAAGTTACTTGGTTCGCCATTGTCTGAAATCTCCCCCCGAGGTGTCCCCGAGCAAGATAGACCTAAAGCCTAAGTGCTCCCTAATGACATGTATTCATTCTGCAGTCACTATGAGTCACTTTTGAATTAAAGTGTCAGGGTTCTGGGTGAAGAATCTAGGGGTTGACGTTAGTTGATCAGCATAAGCTAAGATAAGATAAGATACAACTTAATTACGGTAATCCCCTAAGGGAAATTGGGTATATGCGGTAGCATATGAATAGCATGTGGATAATGACATGAAGTTTAATTGAAGTCATCCTTTAACCAGTGTGGCTCAGATGTGTGTCTGTAGAACATCCCAACATGAGCGCCATTGGTCCAGGTTCTCCACCCGCTCAGGTGCTGATGGTGGCTGACGGAGGTTGGGGTGGAGGTTTTGCCTCGTCCATCAAACCCCGCCCACAGTAGACACCAAAATGATCAAGATTTTAAGCCGAACCCCGGTGATCTGGAGAGAGATTTTTGTAATCCCCTCTGCAAATCTGTTCTCTCTTTCCGTGGCCTACATCTGACCACGGAGATGCTGACCACATTACCCCCGCCGTTATGAACCATTTTCTTTCTTCTCCTTTCTCATATTCTCACAATACGTTTACATTTGACTTGTTTATCTCAGCTGGGTTGTCGAGGAGAGCTGGCGACACAGTGCAGTGACCTCTGCTGTGCATTTGACCAATATTGAACGGGGGACCCTTCCCGCGGGGAGTGTCCCCTCCTCTCCTGTCTGCCCTAATGGCCGTCATCTGTGTCATCATCAGTGTCCCTTCATACATGACCAACACAGGAAGCCCCTCTGTTGAGTCCCTAATGGGCAGAGGGGGCGATGTATGGGTGGAGTGAGGACTGAGTAGGTCTATTCATGTCCGCTGCAGACGCACGCAAGGCTGGACTGGGTCTCTAACAGCCGCCCTCTGGTCAGCAGAGTGCAGACATGAAGCAGATCCATTTAGGGGGGGGGGTCACATGCTTTGAGTACGCTTTTGTCTTTCTGGCTTCCCCTCACTGGTTCCTTGCTCTCTCTCTCTCTCTCTCTCTCTCTCTCTCTCTCTCTCTCTCTCTCTCTCTCTCTCTCTCTCTCTCTCTCTCCCTCTCTCTCTCTCTCTCTCTCTCATTCAATATCTGTCTTTCTTTGTCTATCGTTCAGTGTGTCTCTCCATCCATGTCTTTTGTTCTGATCTGTCTCTATTTCCTCTCTGTGTGTTGACGCCTCTCTCTCTAGTAATGTCCTCATCAACGTGTGGTGTAGTCAATGTTTTATCCACAGCTGCAGCTGTGTGGTGTGTGTGGCAATGTCATGAACACCAATGGCACAGATGGTTTTTACAACCAGAGCCATAACATCATCGTTTGCGTGTTTTTACTGGGAGATTATGATGGCCAGCGTTGTGCAGCGTTCATATCTGATTAGGATTACACAAATTCACGTTTAATGATGCTGAGCGGCTCAACGGCGTGGAGCATCTCACGGGCCCCACGCGCTGTCAGTCAGGGGCTCTTTAGCGTCAGCGCCCGCCCACCTCTCCTCTGGAGTGATGAGGGGAGATGGGTTTCAGGATGGAGGGGGGGGATTGAATCCAAACCAGGAGATCTCTGCGTCTCAGATTATCGCCTGTGCCTTGGCCACAAAGTAGCACTTGAACACACACCACATAGACGCCAGCCAACCGTGACGTAGCACGTAGGTTCTGCGCCCGAGCGGAATTATTTCCCCCTTGCGGCCTTTCCCAAAAAAGGGAAACCGGAAGACCTCGGACCGCGAATACACACACGAACATGAAACGAAGCAGCGTTTTTCCCATTTCACTCCACTCGCCCCCCTCAGAGGGTTTAGGTGATGAAGCCATGAGACATGAGATGGCCTCCTCGCTCACTTCTGTTTCTCGGGCGTCGGTTCTCTATAGCCGGGCGGCAGTTCCAAGTCATTTCTCTCCCCGGCGGTCTCCGATTCCCCGAAATGGACACGGCGGCGAGTCGGACGAAAAGAAAAAGCCGCAGACGAGGGCCGGCGAGGGCCACGGGGAGGGGGGGGGGGGGGGGGGGAACGCCAGGGCCACGGACGCTCAGCGACGGCTTGGATGGATGTCCCGTATCCGGCCGGCGTCCCGATGTGACACAGCTTAGAGCATACATCATGGGACGTGACACGGCTTAGCGCGGGGGAGGGAATGCACACGCGACATAGAGAGAGAGAGAGAGAGAGAGAGAGAGAGAGACAGAGAGGGAGTTGAGATGTAGAGATGGACATAGTGACTGAACAAAAGACTGAGTCTCTGTCGCTCTCTCTCTCATTGGCTTATGTGACTCACTATATGACTGTTTCCTGCCTCTTCTCCCCTTCTCTGTCTACTTCTGTCCCTTTCTCGGTCTTTCACACTTACGTCACGCTCTGATAATCCTGGCTCTCTCTCTAGCTCTCTGTCTCTATCCCTTTCCTCTCTGTCTCTCTCTCTCCAGCTCTCTGTCTCTCTCCCTTTCCTCTCTCTCTCTCCAGCGCTCTGTCTCTCTCCCGTTCCTCTCTCTCCTTCTCTCTCTTGGACTCCCTCAACCTGCCCCCCACCCTCTCTCTCCGTGTCTGTGGTTTGGATACACGTCTTGGCGTCCCATGACTGTCCCTGTTCTGTAAGCACTGCGACTGGCCTGTGGTGTGTGTGTATGTGTGTGTGTGTGTGTGTGTGTGTGTGTGTGCAGCATCAGGGCTGTCAGCCGCCAGTCTGCCCTCCGTCGGCTCCAGATGTGCAGCGGCCAGCTCTCAGGCATCAGGGGCGGCGCCTGGCCAAGGGAACGAGGCGTCACGTTGTAGCGCTCATCCCGGGTCCACGGAGTAGAACGTAAGGGATGCTGGACGCATTTACACAGAGTGCCTGGCAACAGTGAATGCCAACTGGTGGGTCAGGAGGTCGCGGTGAGTCTGTCACAGGGGCATATGCCAACCCGTAATCTTTAGAGAGAAGCCCGTGGGAGGACTGATGTTTCAGTGTGAATTCATGTTGTGATGGCTTACCGCTTCATTGGCACAGGAAGGCATTGTTGATTACTGCAGAATTGGTTAATACCTTTTTTTGGGGGGTTGTGACTTAATGACCCATGTGGGTCCAAAGGCCAGATCAGTTGAGAAACACTGCCTTATGACAGACAGACATACTTTATTGATCCCTGAGGGAAATTGCACTGCATTGCATTATAATATCTTCAATGCATGAATTATTAGCGTCCACAGCAGGAATTGAACCGCTGAGGTTCAATTCCTTTTTGCACTTCTATTGTCTACTTGTGAGGTCTCAATGTAATGAAGTGACAGACATATTGTTTGAGTAATGGAAAGCTCACTCACTTAACAGTGGTAGCTAAATGAAAGCCAGACTCCACCAGGGTATTAAAACGGGTTTTGGGGAGAGAGGTGTCGTCTAGGCACCGAAATCTGTTTTATTTCGGCGTAGTCTCTGTGGGTGACGGTGTCTCGTCACATGATTCAGCCGGGAGTTTTGATTCGCTGGTTTGCTTTGGTTTACTCTCACGCTTCCAAATCTATCTTGAGTTCATGTCGCAAAGGTTCCCAACGTGAAAGTTGTGATTGACATGGTAATGAAAAAAACTACGTAATGTATTGACATTGTGCATGGTAGGTCTTCATTCATTACAGTCTCACATATATAATCTACTTGGCATCTGATTTTGCAAAAATAATCCAAACCCCATTTTGTGTGTCCCAGTAAACATCAAGGTTATTTAAATAAAGCATATAATAACTGAAACCATTTATTATTTTGCGTGTATCCATGAGCCAGGACTTTACATCATTTGAAGTGCCTGATTTTCTGTTTCCGTGGGAGATTATTGAATAATTTAATCATGTTAAATGATTTGGTGATGACAACACACGCACGCGCGACCACATCCACAATCACAGAGATAGAGTGAGAGAAATCGAAAGCAAAAGAGAGAGAGAGAGAGAGAGAGAGAGAGGAACAATGTACAATGTTTAACAGGAAATAATCCTTCATCTAATGTCAAGTGAAACGTTTTTAAACTGAAAAGAAAAGTCTGTTCTGAGTCACAGAGAATACACACATTTCGATTTGTGATAACTATAAGCTCCCGATAAACTGCTGACAGCAGCGCCGTAGTATTATGGCGCAAAGCTAGTGCTAACTCGCGCTAACTTGCGCTGTCGCGCACCTCGCCGAGCACCGATACAACAACACTGGACGGGGAGATGTTCTTGCTGCGGTGCTTCAATCGAGAAATAGGATGTGGTGTGATACCAAACACCCACACACAAACACACACGCACACGCATGCACATACACACACATTGACAAACCAACCAACATTGCATTTGTTTAGACCCCAATTTAAACAAATGCGGGACAGTGGATGGTTTCCAGAGCAGTCAGAGTGAGTCACTGTGTTTGCGTTCACTGGGTTCATATTAAGGCACACACAGGGGAGCATTGAAACAGTCCAACTAGCATTGGATTGGTCGAGAAACAGACAAGGTCACGCAGTTTGGGGGACTCAAACCTCAGGTAATTGGACAGGAAGTGATGTGTAATATATGAGACTTAGTATGCAATGACTTCATTTAAGTGCACATTCTGTGTGAGGAGCTTGTTAAAATGCGGCCCAAATGAAGGTTAAGGAGGAACTGTGCGCGACCGGGCGTTTATAAGAAGCAGACCAAGACACAACGTCAGGATGAGTTATGCGTTGCTGCCCAGGAGATTCCAGTGGCGTGTGTTGTTTGGTCTTACGGCAAGTTTGGAAATGTCACCCAACCCCAGGCAGAGGAAAAGTTTTATTGAATTGAACTCTTTTAGCCACAGGTGCTGCTGGGTAATGGGTCTGAATTCCTTTTTTAGAGTCACATTCTTCACGGCTTGGAGGAGAGAGAGGAGAAGATATAGAGAGAGTGAGTGGGAGAGGAAAGAGAGGGAGATGGCGGAGAGTGAGAGACAAAAACAGGAGAAAGAAGCAAGGTGATAGAAAGCGAGAGACAGAGAGAATGAGAGAGGCGAGATCGTGGACCAGCAGCTGGCAGATGGAGGATGTCTTCCCTAAGTGGATGATAAAACATGAAACGGGAGAGGATTTATGTTTGACCCAAGCGCTTCTGGTTAGGCTTCTCTCCACATGTTTTGTTTTGTTAATTGCTTTTCACTTATCGTGTGGGCGCAAAACAGCGGTTAAGTACTCAATGCAGCGGGCATAGTGGCTCTATAGGATGTTTGACTCAATGGAAAGGGTTGTTGGTTTGATCCCCGATGCGTAACGTCGACGAGCTTTATCTAGTCGCTGGCATATTGCTGCAGCGATTAGCTCAGTGGCCTGTGGCAGTCAGTAGCCCTACCCCCATGTCCACATGTTGGGGAGTGATGTTGTTCACCCTAGAAAGGCCTCATCCTGAGAGGTGACACAGATGGACCTTCTCTGTCACTGAGGAATGCACTGCCACCTTGTGGTAAACACCCACATAGCAGATATTTCCTGCCCAGGCTGTGCTCCTTCGGCCAACTTCCGCAACACAGGGCTCCAGAGGCACGGTCAGGGGCGTTGTGTTGTACCTGTAAGACAGTAACCACCAGAGTGATGCCCCGGTTGTGGGTTCCAGCCTCACCTGCTGCCGTGTAGTTTTTTTTAAGATGTGCTAAAGTGAAGGAACCTTTCATCAACCGTGCTCACCGAAGTCATACATTCCTCAATGGGTTTCGGTTCATTCACTGGTTCAGGATCATTTGGTGTATATGCTCTAACAATTGTTAGTGTTAGTTATTGTTATTGTTCTGTGCCTCTAATCAGCTAAACCAGCTTCATTTATGGAGAGATCCAAGTCAAGCTGGTCCTCATGAAGGAATGGGTTGTTTTGTCCCTGTGTTGTGCAGCTGGCAGGCGTAGGGGGCAGTAGTGAGCATGGCTGAGCTGGGCCCGGGCGTGGAGGGCAGCACCAGCACCAGCCTGCAGAGGAAGAAACCCCCCTGGCTCTTTCTGGACATCCCCACCATCCAGCTCACCCCTGATGACACTCCCACTGTACCCCAGGTATAGTACTGGTACTACTACTACCACTAACTATAACTATACTGAACCACAGGTTCAGTACTGGTACTACTACTATCACTACTACTATACTATACTGTACCACAGGTATATTACGGGTACTACTACTATAACTATACTGTACCACAGGTATAGTACTGGTACTGCTACTATCACTACTACTATAACTATACTGTACCATAGGTATAGTACTGGTACTGCTACTACCACTACTATTATACTATACTGTACCACAGGTATAGTACGGGTACTACTACTACCACTACTATTATACTATACTGTACCACAGGTATAGTACTGGTACTGCTACTATCACTACTACTACAACTATACTGTACCACAGGTATAGTACTATAGTACTAGTGCCACTACTACTACTATACTATGCTATGCACTGCTATTGATGATAAAAGAGTGTGTGTGCGTGTGTGTGTGTGTGTGTGCGTGTCTGCGTGCGTGTGTGCGTGTGTGCGTGTGCGTGCGTGTGTGCGTGCGTGTGTGTGTGTGTGTGTGTGCGTGTGTGCGTGTGTGCGTGTGTGTGCGTGTGTGTGTGTGCGTGTGTGCGTGTGTGCGTGTGTGTGTGTGCGTGTGTGCGTGTGTGTGTGTGTGTGTGCGTGTGTGCGTGTGTGTGTGTGTGTGTGTGTGTTGCAGCCGGCAGGGCGGTCTCCCCAGGCCATGCCACGGAGCGTCAGCGCCCCAGCGGAGAACATCCAGCCGGGCCTCTCGGCGTGGGAGCCGGCCCCCAACCACTACCTCAGACCCCCCCAGGAGAGACGGCCCTCCATCTCACAGACCATCAAGAGGTCAGACACACGCACGGAAACACACACGCGCACGCACACACACATGCAAACACACGTCGATCCTTTACTGTCAAAGAATCACAATCGCAAACTCCTTCGTTTGCCATCTGATCTTGTACAAATTGCGTCCTTTAAACAAGACTATACTATACTATTGACTTCACAATCCCACTCCTGCTCACTCTGCATGCTTAAACCTCACAGCAAACCCCTTGTGATTTACATTACACCTAAATCTATATTCCAAGCTTTTAACTCTTAACTCTCCTCTCCTAAAACCCCTTCCTTCCTCCCTCTTTGTTTCTCCTCTTCCTCCTTCTCCACCGCTGGGCTCTCTCCCCCGCGTGCCGCCGGCGGTGCATGGGCGCTAACGTGCTAACGTGC
>JAXIVH010000133.1:454063-464063 GCA_036785325.1 Urophycis tenuis
AGCTAATTACTAGATAGTACGTGGGCTCTGGTGTTTCCCTTCTTTCCTGTGAAGGATGCATGAAGAAATGTCTTTAAAAGGCCTTTATACGTAATCTGTTTGCCCAAACCAAGTCTTGGTTGATCAAGATTCAAGATTCAAGATTCAAGAGACTTTATTCATCCCGAGGGAAATTATTTTGCAACAGATCAAAACAAAGAAGGAAAAGAAATATACACAAATAAAATATACCAAAAATAAAATAAAATAAAATATACCCTAATATAAAAAAATATACCTAATATAACCAATTAACAACAATATAACAATAAACTAGAGTAACTTATAAACCAACTAACTAACTACCAACTAACTAAATAAATAAAAACCAACTAGCCTAACATTTTGTTATATTAGCTTATACTTAGTTACTCAACTTAAGTGTAAGCTAATATACCCGTACAAACTATAATAGAAACTAATAAATATATAAATATATCACAGTGAATGTTTAATGGAATAAGATGAGATAGTTCGTTGTACCGCTACAGTAACTACGTAGGTATATATAATATACAGCAATACGTATAGTTCCCATGGCAGTACTAAATAAAGTGACTTGTGAAAGCTGTGTGCTCTAGGCCAGTCTCAAACTCACAACCTCGGCTTGTCTTATGAGTGTGCTGACCGCCTGCCCCACTGGATGACCACCTCAGTAGGGTCCTTCAGGGACGGGATAAAGAAGATACCGGGTCTTCCTGGGACAAAGGGCAGGGACTACGACTGGAGGGATTAGAAACATTCACTCACCGACAGATAAAGGGTCAAACATACTTAGGATGCACCCTTAGAGCTGGTTGTGTGTGTGTGTAAGCTCGACAGGGCCTTGAGGTTTCTCCATTCATCCATCCTTTAATCCATGAATTCACCCCTACATTCATTCATCCATTCATCCATCTCTCCCTCCTTCCGCCCATCCATTGCTGCATCCGTCTGCTCATTCATCCATCGGTTCCCTCATCCATCTCTCTTTCCTCCATTCGTCCATCTTATTTCTTCATCCAACCCCTCATCCATTCATCCCTCATCCATCCATCTCTCATTCATCCCTCCAGGCCGTTGGAGAGGGGCTGGAGGAAGGTGAGGGATGCCCCCACCCACCAGGGGCAGCCCAAGCTGCGTCTGACCCAGGAGGTGGTGGCCGCTAACGGCCAACAGCAGAACCAGAACCAGAACCAGAACCAGCAGAACCAGCAGCAGCAGCAGCGCGGCCGGCGCATCGCGGTGCCCGTGAGGAAGCTGTTTGCGCGGGAGAAGCGTCCGTACGGCCTGGGCATCGTGGGGCGCCTCACCAACAGGTCCTACCGCAAGCGCATCGACAGCTACGTGCAGCAGCAGATCGAGGACATGGACCACCACAGGTGGGGGAACCTCAACCACACTGTGGGTCAGGTCTCCAGTGTGTTGTCACGTGCTGCTGTAGAGAACGACGTACCACATCACCCGCAGGGGAGTTGTTCTGCGGGTCAACTCAACTTTACATGATAAAAATAAAATCTAATAAGTGAAAAGGTAATACAATAATAAATAAGTGTGTAAAGTGAATAAGTGAGTAATAGATAAGTAAGTAAAAATAAGTATTAACTGGGTGAGGGGCAAAGAGATATATACAGAGGTAGAATAAACACAGAACGGTTTGTGGTGTGTGTGTGTTTTTTCCCTGATTACATTTTTGAGGCATGATTTGTTTTTATTGGATAGACACAGTAGAGATTAGACAGGAAAGTATGGTTGAGAGAGGGGAGGACAAACAAATGACTGTGGACTGGAATTGAACCCGGGTCGCCGTCAGACTGAGTCTTAATGGCGCGCGCTCTACCCGGTGAGCTAACGGGGCAGATAGCTTAGTAGTTCAGTGCCATTGTCAGGAATGTCGGTACCGGGATCAGTCCGTCTGTCAGTGCCTCTCAATAAGTAGGCATTGAGAGGCGCTGTCAGAGCGATGTGTACCGTTGCCCTACCTGCTCCTTAATGATAATGTGTGATCATGTGTTTTTAAGATGGACTTAATAAGCCACACCGATTGGGTAACAGGAAGCTGTATCTCTCCTCCGTCCGCAGGCCTCTTTTCACCTACTGGATCACGTTTGTCCATTTGCTGATCACCATCCTGGCGGTGGCTATCTACGGCTTCGCCCCCTTCGGTGTCTCCCAGCATGAGACGGTGGACTCGGTAGGCCCCTCAGACAGCCGTGTGCTCCCTCGTGTCGTGCTGGTGGTCCGGGCGGAGCTGGCTGCGGGGCCCGTTGTCCCCGTTGACTCTTACCTGCTCATCGATGACCAGCAGCTAAAACACTGGACTGCAAGCAGGCCTCGTGTTTCAGTGTGGAATGACTGAATGATTGAAGGGATTTTTTTTTATGCTTGTCGTGGAAAAATTAATCCGAATGATAACATCAAATGATATGCAAATTATGGACTTTGTTGTTACTGCTCATGATGGGAAGAATCATGCACACGCACAGTGGCTTATAGACTGGTCGATCGGTGCTTGTCGTGATGATCACGCTCTGCTAAATCAAACACTTTGAAGTTAAATGAAACACTCTCCTCCGCCAGGTCCTGAGAAACAAAGGAGTTTACGAGAACGTCAAGTTTGTGCAGCAGGAGAACTTCTGGCTCGGCCCCAGCTCGGTGAGCCCCCCCCCCCCCCCCCCCGCCAGACGTCTGCCCCGTTTGCCCTTTTTTTGTATTTTCCCATCTCGTCTGTTCATCCTCCCTCCCCTCGTCCTGCAGGAGGCGCTGATCCACCTGGGGGCCAAGTTCTCCCCCTGCATGCGCCAGGACAAGGAGGTCCACCAGCTGATCCAGGAGAAGAGGGCCGTGGAGCGCGACTCGGGCTGCTGCGTGAGGAATGACCGCTCCGGCTGCCTGCAGACCACCCAGGACGAGTGCTCGGTCAGTCCCCCTCCCTGGTGGGCCCTGGTCCACCCCCCCCCCCCCCCCCGCCCCCCCACCACAGTGACACCGCCAGAGCGTTTGAGTTCACCGAGTGGTCACGAGTTGAGTCAACTACAGATATGTGTTTTGCAAATACAATGCATCCAGTTCACCACCAAACCCGTGCGTGTTGCTCTTCCTCTGCAGACCACTCTGGCGGTGTGGGTGAAGTGGCCTCAGCACAGCAGCCCCTCCCTGAATGGAAAGGTGCGGCAGCACGGAGCCGTGTGCCACCAAGACCCCAGGTAAGGGTGCTGGCCAGGCTTCCTTCCAAGCGTTAAGCGTATGGGACCGGCTGGGTCCTGTGTGCAGACTTGCTGCGTCATTACGCGGCCAAAACGCACAGTAATATCAGATCCCGAAATCATACAAAAGCACGTGTGTAGCGTGCTCATCTAAATAAACTAAATCGAGACACTGGTAGAGGAGAAGAACTGATCATCTTTCTACTGTTAAGATGGCGTCAGAAAAGAAAGCGTCGCACGATTGCCCCCAGTGTTTTTCAATATTGCATCTTGCTATCACAGTTTTTTTTCGCACGATCGCCCCCAAGTTTCTTGTCAGTATTGCATCTTGCGGACGCGTCGTGTTCGCTTGTGACGACACACCAAACGGTCGCAGAATACACACGGCAGCCATGATCTGTACAGACATGCGCTGTCTGCAGCAAGTCAATTCCAGCCCTAAGACATCATGTGAAACTGACGACAAATCATCAATAGGATTGGTACCGCGTGTTAACCAATCAGGAGATAGTAGTAGTACACTTTCTACTCGGTCCATTGTATATGCTGGGCAGCAGAAGGGTAGGTGAACACTATCAAATGACCTACACTGACTGATCGGAACAGAGCTGATTAAATTACCATGTTATTAGGGCTAAGTCCCTGTCGATGCAGGTCCATTTGTGGGAAAATGGCAGTGCTCCAGGTGAGGCTCGAACTCACAACCTCGGCATCGCTCCGCAGGTCACTGTCTTATAAGTACCGCGCGCTGACCGATTGCGCCACTGGAGCCCTTGTTCCTCCTGTGGTCTGTGTGTGTGCACAGCGTTGGCTCCTTGTCTTACGTAAATCAGCCTTCACTTCTGTATGACGTCCGTCGTCTTGCAGAACCTGCCTGGAGCCGGCCTCCGTCGCGCCTCACGAGTGGCCTGATGACATCACCAAGTGGCCAGTAAGTGCTCTGTTGTTTCGTAGTTACTGTTTATACCTTGAGTGCACACTGTGAGCCTCGAAATGCTGCACACCATTGATGAGATGAGATGAGATGTATGATGCCAGGATTGTGTTGAGCGTCTTTTTATGTGTCTTGTAGCACGAGATTACTCGTTATTCAATAAAAACCTGTGTGGCCCCTATTGGGACTTGAACCCACAACCTCTGCATCTCTTGGGCTGTCATCTATGCACCACTGTCAACACATTGGCCCACTGAGGGCTGCTGCTTGCAGTGTGTGTACACACACACACACACACAGACACACATGCAGAATACTCACCTTTGTTGTGTGCTTGCAGGTGTGTACGCGCTATGACTCTGGGAATCACACCAACCTCGCCCACATCGATTGTGCCATCACAGGCAGGCCCTGTTGCATCGGCACCAAGGGGCGGTAAGCCGGACCCCCAACTCCAACATACACCTGTATACACCTGTATATACCTGTATATACCTGGGCCTATCCAACCAGGGGTCAGGTGACCACATGGATGTGATTGTGTTTGCAGGTGCGAGATCACCTCCAGAGAGTACTGTGACTTCATGACAGGCTACTTCCACGAGGAGGCGACTCTCTGCTCACAGGTAGGCACACACACACACACACACACTCTCACAGACACAGCTACATACACACACACTCTCTCACAGACACAGCTACATACACACACACACTCTCACAGACACAGCTACATATACACACACACACTCTCTCACAGACACAGCTACATACACACACACACTCTCACAGACACAGCTACATATACACACACACACACTCTCTCACAGACACAGCTACATACACACACACTCTCTCACAGACACAGCTACATATACACACACACACACTCTCTCACAGACACAGCTACATACACACACACAGTCACACCGACGGACATGTCGTCTTGCACATGAGACCGACAGACACACACACACACACATACTGAAACACATGTGCAGCACACAGCATGCTTTGAAAAAGAAAGCTGACTCTCCCTTCGAATGAGGAGCAATCTCTCAGAAGCGTCAGGCGATGCTCCAGGTGAGGCTCGAACTCACAACCTCGGCATTGCTCTGCAGGTTACTGTCTTATAAGTACCGCGCGCTGACCGATTGCGCCACTGGAGCCCTGTGGCGTTGGAGGTGTCAATCAGAGACTTGTGTTAGCCCCGCCCTCACTTGGCTCTCTCTCCTACGCACACACGCTCTCTCTCTCTCTCTCTCTCTCTCTCTCTCTCTCTCTCTCTCTCTCTCTCTCTCTCTCTCTCTCTCTCTCTCTCTCTCTCTCTATCTCTCTCCCTTTCCCTCTCTCTACCAGGTTGCCTGTATGGATGACGTGTGTGGCCTACTGCCCTTCCTTAACCCTGATGTCCCTGACCAGTTCTACCGCCTGTGGCTCTCTCTCTTCCTCCACGCTGGGTGAATCATTTGACTCTAATCCTTCACCTTGATCTAGCTGTGATCCCCGTATTGTGTTCTCTATCTGGTGGTTAAGCTCAGGTAGTGAATTAATTAATGAAGCGTGTGTGTGTGCGCGTGTCCCTGTGTGTGTGTGTCCATGTGTGTATGTGTGTGTGTGCATGCATGCGTGTGTGGTATGTGTGTGTCCCCGTGTGCGTGTGTATGTGTGTGTGTGTGTCTGTGTGTGTGTGTGTGCATGGTGTGTGTGTGTGTGCATGGTGTGTGTGTGTGTGTGCATGTGTGCGTGTGTGGTATGTGTGTGTGTCCGTGTGCGTGTGTATGTGTGTGTGTGTCCGTATGTGTGTGGTGTGTGTGTGTGTGTGCATGGTGTGTGTGTGTGTGTGTGTGTGTGCGTGTGCAGACTCCTCCACTGCCTGGTGTCGGTGGTGTTCCAGATGACGGTGCTGAGGGACCTGGAGAAGCTGGCGGGCTGGCTCAGGATCTCCATCATCTACATCGTCAGCGGGATCACGGGGAACCTGGCCTCCGCCATCTTCCTGCCCTACCGCGCCGAGGTACCCCCCTGGAGCCCCTTGACCTTTTGATGTTTGCCCCCCAGGCCCCCTTGACCTCAGACCGCCGACGCGTTCCAGTTCAACTAATCTGAAAACCTTGATACTAGTTATCATTAGCAATACCAGTTGTGTCCAGGTCAGCCTTTGCAAGCAGGACTGATTTTTGCTCTCTCTCTCTCTCTCTCTCTCTCTCTCTCTCTCTCTCTCTCTCTCTCTCTCTCTCTCTCTGTCTTTTTCTCTCACACACACACACACACACTCTCTCTCTCTCTCTCTCTCTCTCTCTCTCTCTCTCTCTCTCTCTCTCTCTCTCTCTCTCTCTCTCTCTGTCTCTTTCTCTCTCTCACACACACACACACTCTCTCTCTCTCTCTCTCTGTCTCTTTCTCTCTCTCACACACACACACACACACACACTCTCTCTCTCTCTCTCTCTCTCTCTCTCTCTGTCTCTCTCTCTCTCTCGCTGTGTCTCTGTGTCTCTCTCCCTCCCAGGTGGGCCCAGCTGGCAGCCAGTTTGGCATCCTGGCCTGCCTGTTTGTGGAGCTGCTGCAGAGCTGGCGGATCCTGGAGAGGCCCTGGAGGGCCTTCGCCAAGCTGCTGGCCATGTCCGTCTTCCTCTTCTCCTTCGGCCTCCTGCCCTGGATCGACAACTTCGCCCACGTCTGCGGCTTCGTCTCAGGGTTCCTGCTGTCCTTCGCCTTCCTGCCCTACATCAGGTGAGGGTGCTGCTCTGATGCTCCGGTGCTCTGGTGTTTGCTCATGCACAGAGAGTGTAGTCTGGTGGTTAGCTTGTTTGACTCATAGTCTGAAGGTTGCCTGTTCAAGCCCAGGTGTGACTGCTGTCTAGGTGTAGGCAACGTTCGACAGTCTGCCTCTAGCCAGAAGTGCCTTTCTATTTGTAGCTTGTGCTTTTGTTATATTCAGGGTCTTAGCTTAGTTTAATCTTTGCTAAAGAATTATTGCAACCTATTTTGTACAAATGCTCACAAGGGGCAGAATGCTGTATCTTATGTTAGATGTGGGGTGGCAGTAGCTCAGTGGGTAGAGCGGGTGGACAAAGCGGGTCATCCACTCACCGTAGGTTCGGTGGTTCGATCCCCTTGATCCCCCGTCCTCCTCCAACTGTCCACGTGTTGAACCCCACAAATGTACTGATTGTAAGTCGCTTTGGACAAAAGTGTCTGCTAAATGCCCCCTTTTACTTTTTAAAAACAAGCATTTCCTGGAATTCATGTATCTGGCGTCCTGGCCGCAGAGCGTCCCGCGGGTTCTCCGTGCTCATCGTGTCCGTCTCCCATCTCCTTCCCCCCTCAGCTTCGGCCAGTCGGACACGTACCGCAAGCGCGTGCAGATCGTGGGCTCCCTGCTGGTGTTCGCCGGCCTCTTCTCCGCCTTCGCCGTCCTCTTCTACGTGCACCCCTTCAAGTGCGACTGGTGCGAGTTCCTCACCTGCATCCCCATCACCGACAAGTTCTGTGAGAAGTACGACCTCAACGCCCATCTGCACTGAGAACCGCCACCGTCATAGTGGGAGGAAGGGCCCGCCGTGCTCTCGACTGATCGGCGGGGAACGTCGCGCCCAAGGGTTTCCCACGTTTCCATGCCGAGGTCCGATCCGACGACCGCGCCTCGGACACGCAGAGCAGAGGAACCGCAGGGAGGGCCTGAACGGAACTAAAGCCCGACTTAACGCATGCGCGCGGGGGTGGGGGTTTCGGACTCGTACGTGGGAACGCAAGAGGCGGAAATATGAAACGTACTATGCTGATGAACACCCAGTGTAATTATGTGCAGCTGGGGAAGCTAGCGAAGGGACCAGCTCCCAGCAAAAGGGACGTGTGGTACCCCCTAGTGGCACATTGTGAAACACCACGACCTCTGACCCATGTGGCTTAAGTCGTTGACCGGCGCGCCAATGGTTCTATCAACCAAAATACCTGACCAGTAGTAAAATGCCGAGCTGTGCCTTTTGTTTGAGACGCAAACATGCACACAAATTCCCTGGGGTGCTTCCGTGAGTAAAGCCACACGCAGACGAGAACAAGCACACGCGTGCGCCATGAGTTTGTGAATGCTGCCACCCACACAAATATGCACTTACTAAGACACACACACACACACATGAAAGAGTGATTCCTGAACACACATAAGGTGTTAAGTGAATGTATTTGGGTTTAGAGGTTTGGGGTTTATTCAGGCTAAACTAAATCATCAAATGATTGAGGAAAATGTTACTGTCAACACAATACTGTACGTTGAGTGAAGCCATTATGGTTCAGCATTTCTGTCCCGAGGAAACATTTCAAGGTGTAAGCCGATGGTCATGTGACCATTCAGGGCACATGAGCGTGTGGTTTGTGTTCTCCTAAGGTGACGTTTTAGCCATTTTTGGGACTCAATACAAACGTCATGGTGAAAAGAGTTCCTTCCGGGGTAGTATTACTGTCACAGTGTTGCCTTCTGTCCTCGTTAGTTAAGGAGGGAGGCTAGCCAGGCCTGGTTAAATTGTTTGACTGCCAGTCAATGGATCCCTGGTTCAAATGCTTCATGCCTAACCCGACCTGCACCACAATTTACTTGTGTCATGTTCACTCACTGTACGTTTGAAGTGTCTGCTAAACAACTAAATAGTAAAAAAAAAAAAAAAAAAAAGGACTCAAATGCTGTTTCTTGTCCATCCGGTGTTTGGGGTCAAGCTCGCCATCTGAAAATGGGGAGTAATTAGTAAACGCATTCATCTGAACGGTGTGGTCGTTCTGCTTCACCGCCGACAGGTGGCAGCCTAACGCTAATTCCTGAGCCCCGTTTAAAAAAAAAAAAAAAAAACATCCTTTCACGAACCTCGTCTCGTAAGTGAGCGTTTCAAACAGTTTCAATGTTCAAACCTTGAATCACGAAGCAACGTCGTTCTTTCATTAATTCAGAATAATTCCGACTTATTTATTACCGCGTAGAACTCTTAAAGGTGCCCCAAATGAGCCCTTTTGTTTTCAACGCGTTGGTTCGGTCTGTGGCTTCCATTTGCCCCCCCCCTCCCACACACACACACACACACACACACACACACACATGCACTCACACACACGTGCACAGACATGCACTCACACACACACACACACACACACACACACACACACACATATGCACACACACACATGCACTCACACACACACACACATGCATGCACTCACACACACACACACAGCACGGTCTGTAATTGAGTCTTAATAAATATGTACTCCCTCATGTTTGAGTGGTGCTCTTGAGCAGTCTGAGCAGCGCAAACACACACAAACACACACACACACACAACAACACACAACAGTACAGCATTTAGCTGCCCTCACCTATAGAAAGCAGTCAACGTTACAGTTAGTTCCTGGTTCCTACAGCCCACTTCCTGGTGCCCGCATTTCGCTGTCAGGTGCGACCCCGGAGTTGATTGGACGGTCATTAGGAGGACATAGAAGTCCTTCACTGTCCCGCCTCCCCTGGTCCAGTGCAACAGCTGATTGGGGCGGTAACAAAAGCTAACAATTACCCCTCCAGCCCCCACCCCAACCTCCCACGACCCCCGCAGACCTCGCGGAGGAAATGAGCCGGCCCGCCTCCCCCCCTCCCTCCCCCCTCCCTCCCCCCCCTCCTCCCGTCATCTCCCACTTCTTCTTCTTCTTCTCACCCTCCCTCTTCCAGTATAACCTGCCAACCTGTCCCCCGGCCTCCCCCCCCCCCCCCCCCCCCAAGCCTGACCTGATCCCCTCCCCCCAACCTCCCCCCAACCTCCCCCCCAACCCACTTTCCCCTCCCCCGCCACCATTACAC
>JAXIVH010001330.1:2500-5000 GCA_036785325.1 Urophycis tenuis
CTGGAAGCGGAGGAGGGGCCTGGCGAGAAGTCCCGGCGGTTTCAAGAGGGCGTTTGACTGCCGAGCCCAAAGGCACCGGGTTTGATCCCCGACATCAGCCGCCTGCACCTGCGGGCTATCCCTTTGAGCGCTGCGACGCCAGCCTTCCCCAGCCCAACGTGTATCGTGAATTCACTGGGTACTGTGTGGATTCACTGGGTACTGTGTGATTCACTGGGTACTGTGTGGATTCACTGGGTACTGTGTGGATTCACTGGGTACTGTGTGGATTCACTGGGTGGATTCACTGGGTACTGTGTGGATTCACTGGGTACTGTGTGGATTCACTGGTGGATTCACTGGGTACTGTGTGGATTCACTGGGTGGATTCACTGGGTACTGTGTGGATTCACTGGGTACTGTGTGGATTCACTGGGTGGATTCACTGGGTACTGTGTGGATTCACTGGGTGGATTCACTGGGTACTGTGTGGATTCACTGGGTACTGTGTGGATTCACTGGGTACTTCCACTTTTGGGTGAACAACAGCATGGGCTGACGAAAATGTGACGGAAGACAACGTGTGCGGTCGCTGGGGGATGGTAGGCATGGGAATGGGTTTGAAAAAATTAAAAAAACTGTCAAAAAAAGGCGAAAGTGGTTGAGTGAGTGAAAGCGTGGTCACTCATGGTGTGTCACTCATGGTGTGTCACTCATGGTGTGTCACGGAGCTGCTGGGAGAGAGTGCAACACTGCAGAGTGAGAGAGCCCGCCCCGGCCATGTGGAGAGTCTGCAGCCGGCCGGGGGGGGGGGGGGGGAGAGAGAGAGAGAGAGAGAGAGAGGGCAAGAGAGACAGACAGAGAGAAAGAGGGGAGAGGAGAGGGGAAGAGAAGAGGAGGAGAGAGGAGAGTAGAGGAGTACAGGGGGCATGAGGGGAGGAGGTGGAAGGTACAGAGACCTACAGAGAAAGGGAGGGGAGGGAGAGGGGGGTGAGAGGGACAGAGGAAGAAGGGCTCAATCATCCATCATGTATGTAAAGGCTGAAGGACACGAGAGAGAGAGAGAGAGAGAGAGAGAGAGATGAGAGAGAGAGAGAGAGGAGAGAGAGAGAGAGAGAGAGAGAGAGAGAGAGAGAGAGAGAGAAAGAGAGGAGAGAGAGAGAGAGAGACATTTCACAGGAAGGGGGGGGGTTAAAATATTAAAACAGTAAAAAAATTAACAGAGCAACGTTCGTCTCAATCGGTGGATGCTTTTCACCAAAGGACCTCACAACACCATGCATCGCCTTTGCGGGAATAGAGCCCCTACCCCTGGCAGCTGAGAAAGACAAGAACAGCAGAAGAAAAACAGAAAGAGCCACAGAAAGAGAAAGAACACTAACACTAACCCATCCTGCAAACACTCATAGCGCAGTGGCAAGAGGAAGCGGCGGTGGAGCCCCCACCAGCCACAGACCACTTGACCACGTCACCCCCATGGTCAGCGCGCCTACCATCTACCTAACGTCACCTAACGTCTACCTAACGTCTACCTAACGTCACCTAATGTCTACCTAACGTCTACCTAACATCTACCTAACGTCTACCTAACGTCACCTAACATCTACCTAACGTCCACCTAACGTCTACCTAACGTCACCTAACGTCACCTAACGTCTACCTAACGTCACCTAACGTCACCTAACATCTACCTAACGTCACCTAACGTCTACCTAATGTCTACCTAACGTCTACTTTAACGTCTACCTAACGTCTACCTAACGTCACCTAACGTCACCTAACATCTACCTAACGTCTACCTAACGTCACCTAACGTCTACCTAACGTCTACCTAACATCTACCCTAAACGTCTACCTAACGTCTACCTAACGTCACCTAAGTCTACCTAACGTCTACCTAACATCTACCTAACGTCTACCTAATGTCTACCTAATGTCTACCTAACGTCTACCTAACATCACCTAACGTCTACCTAATGTCACCTAACATCTACTTAACGTCTACCTAACGACACCTAACGTCTACCTAATGTCTATCTAACGTCCACTTAACGTCACTAACGTCTACCTAACGTCACCTAACGTCACCTTACGTCTCCCTCACGTCACCTAACGTCTACCTAACGTCACCTAACGTCTACCTAACGTCTACCTATCGTCACCTAACTTCTACCTAACATCACCTAATGTCTACTTAACGTCACCTAACGTCTACCTAACATCTACCTAACGTCACCTAACTTCTACCTAACGTCCTACCTAACGTCACCTAACTTCTACCTAACATCACCTAACTCCTACCTAACGTCGACAGCGCTGAAAGGCCCACCCAGCAGGGAGCACGCAGGGATAGCAAAACACTAACGGGAGAATGGTGAGGATGCAACAAACATGGAAAGGGTGGAGCGGAGCATGGGGGGGGGGGGGGGGGGGGGGGGGGGGGGGGGGGTGAGGGGGGGGAGGGGGAGATAACAGTACAGAGAGAGGGAGGCTAGAGCAGGTAGAAGATAACAGAGGGAGA
>JAXIVH010001330.1:20000-22500 GCA_036785325.1 Urophycis tenuis
CGCTTTGGTAGGATGTGATAAAGGCCGATGATATGATGAGAAAAGCAGGATATGAAAAGATAAGATACAATGTTACATGATATGATAGGTTATGATTTGATAAAGAAAAACATTACAGTAAACATCTTTCAGCCAGCCAACCCTAACCCCAAGCATACCTACACTAAGCTATACTATACCGAACACACAGACACACCTACCACTAACCATATACTATACCGAACACACAAACACACCTACCACTAAGCTATACTATACCGAACACACAGACACACCTACCACTAAGCTATACTATACCGAACACACAGACACACATACCACTAACCTATACTATACCGAACACACAGACACACATACCACTAACCTATACTATACCGAACACACAGACACACATACCACTAACCTATACTATACCGAACACACAAACACACCTACCACTAACCTATACTATACCGAACACACAGACACACATACCACTAAACCTATACTATACCGAACACACAGACACACATACCACTAACCTATACATATACCGAACACACAGACACACATACCACTAACCTATACTATACCGAACACACAAACACACCTACCACTAACCTATACTATACCGAACACACAGACACACCTACCACTAACCTATACTATACCGAACACACAGACACACATACCACTAACCTATACTATACCGAACACACAAACACACCTACCACTAACCTATACTATACCGAAGACACAAACACACCTATACCACTAACCTATACTATACCGAACACACAGACACACCTACCACTAACCTATACTATACCGAACACACAAACACACCTACCACTAAACTATACTCTACCGAACACACAACACACCTATACCACTAACCTATACTATACCGAACACACAGACACACCTACCACTAACCTATACTATACCGAACACACAAACACACATACCACTAACCTATACTATACCGAACACACAAACACACATACCACTAACCTATACTATACCGAACACACAAACACATACCCACACACACACACACACACACACACACACACACACGCACACACACACACACACAGCACACTCACACAAACACACACGCACACACACACACACACACACACACACGCATGCATGCACACACACACACATACAACACACACACACACACACACACACACACACACAGACAGTTTCAGGGCAGATGGAGGGGGGGGGGGGGGGGCACGAGAATAAGATCTCCATGATGGACATGCCGTCACAAGATAAGCTAAGCCCCCCTGTGATTGGTTGAAATAAAGGAAGAAAAATCACAGTAGCACCTGGAAATAAGTGCTAGGTCTACAATGTCCATGGAGGAGGGCATCATGGGATATTCCTCCCCAGGGATGCAGGCCATGCTGCCCGTGTTTCATCTCATCTGACCGTGGACATCCACATTATACCTCTTAGGCCCCGTTTACACCAAGGGAAGATGCAGATATTTCCCTGCGGTTTGGCCTCTCGTTTACACGAAAACCCTGTTTTTTATCACAGAAAACTATAGTTTCTAAAAAAACTCTGGCCAAAGTGGAGTTTCCTGATAACGCCGGTTATGTGTTGCCCGTGTCGACTGGAGAAACTGGGTTTTAGGTTCTCAAACGTCACATTGTGCGCCAGATGATGGGTAACATCACGTGAGCGCCTTATGTTTACAGTTTGTTTGGCTATTTATGATGTAAATGACAACTTTTTTTAAAAACAATGTTGTGTACACGATGTGAGTATTGAAAACTGGAGGGGGGGGGGGGGGGGGGGGGGGGGATATTGGTTTCTCTAAATACTCGGCTATGTGTAAATGTGGCCTTAGTTACAGAGTGTGTTAGTTACAGAGCCTCTTCCTCAACATATATGAGTCGTGGTGACGAGAGAGAGTAAGAAAGACATAAAGGAGAGAGAGAGTGAAAGGGAGAGAGGAGAGAGAGAGACAGATCAGAGAGACATAAAGAGAGAGCAAGAGAGAGACATTCAGGGAGATGGAGAGAGAGAGAGAGAGAGAGAGAGAGAGAGAGAGAGAGAGAGAGAGAGAGAGAGAGAGACACCAAGGAGGACATAAAATGAAAGGGAAGGATGCAAAAAGTACAATGGAGGAGAACGACAAAATATGAGCATAGGAAGAAAAATGCTTCTCGTGACCTGAGACCGACGGAGTGGAGGAAGCGCCAGAGGTTCACATAGTACTTTCAATTCCAAATGCCGTGTAAAATCAATTTGAGCTGTACCAACCTCTTTTGGCTTGGTAGGAGAAACATGTGTATGGAATGTGTTGAACATGGCAGAACACGGAAACACACTCACACACACACACACACACACACAACACACACACACACACACACACACACGCACACACACACACACACACACACACACACACATACACACACACACACACACACACACACACACACACACACACACATACACACACACACACACACACACACACTCGCTCAAGCCT
>JAXIVH010001331.1:10000-17500 GCA_036785325.1 Urophycis tenuis
GTCGGTCTCTCTCTCTCTCTCTCTCTCTCTCTCTCTCTAACTCTCTCTGCAGGTCTGGACAGAAAGGCCCTGTGAAGGAGGCTCAGCAACCACCACCATAGTCCATCACCACACACACACACACACACGCACACGCACGCACACACACCACTCTCCTCCTGGATTACTTTCCCCCGCCGCACGGCCACCATAATAGCAGGCTAGCGGAGCCAGCGTGGCCGGCGAGGGCTTAGCTCGCCCGACCGCGCGTACGGGCTGCCGGGACCGTGATTATCACGGTGGTTTGTCTGTCCTTCACCACCGAGGGGTTTATGAGGTCCTGGGGGGGGGGGGGGGAGGAGGGGGGGGGGGGGGGGGGGGGGGCTTATAAACCCAAACACGTTTATCTGTCTGTCTGCGTTCCCGTAGTGTCTATCCATCTCGATCTGTCTGTCCGCCTGTATGTACATGTATTATGTCGGTAGTGTCTCTCTCGCTTTAGCTGCCTGTCTGTCTGTCTGTCTGTCTCGCTGTATGTTTATCTATCTGTCTGTCCATTGGTGCGTCTGTTGGTCTGTCTTTCTCTCTCTCTCACTGTCCCTGCATCCATCTTCAAGTGCATCTTTCTTTCTGTCTGCCTCTCTGTCTGTCTGTCTGTCTTTCTGTCTGTCCGTCTGTCCATCTATTCGTCCAACTCTGCAAAGTGAAATGTTGGCTGCATCTTTATTCACAGGTCATCTAACACGTACTGTACTTGAGTTGACTCGAGACTGAGATGTTGAGAACATGCCTTTTGGAAGCGCGGAGGACGCACCTCAGGGTGCTTTGATGGAACCTCATTGGTTTCTGTAGGTTTTACCACTTTCTGAAAGTTTCTCAGCTTACGGCTCTTGAAACAAAACTACAGGGAATCTCAGTTTGCCGAAGTGGGAAAAAAAAATAGCTGAGTGAGTGTGTGTATGTGTGTGTGTGTGTGTGTTCGGGGGTTTGGGGTGATTTAAACAGCTCTGTACTCAATTAATTCATGCATCACCGCACAGCCATGGCTGTGTGTGAGGTATCAGGCCGACGGAGCCATACACACAGAGAGAGCAGTGTTGACTCTCAAAGTGATGGAGCTCATAAACACACACACACACACACACACACACACACACACACACACACACACACACACACACACACACACACACACAAGCCCACACACACAATCACGTGTTCCTGGGCACTCTAAACACCATACAACTTGATTTACACACACCCACCCACACACACACACACACACACAGACATGCTTGCACTCACACACACACCTACTATGTCCATGTTTATATTTCATGCGAGTTCCATTTATTTATTCTCACGCCAAAACCCGGGCTCCAACACAAACACTGGAACACACAGTCCACACAGAGACACGCACGCACACACACACACACACACACACACACTCCATGGGTACATGCGTGGTGGCGAAAGAGCTGAACAACTTTTCTGGCTCGCGTCCTAAAATGGTGATGATTGAATGCACTTTGATGTGCCATGGCAACAAGAAACAAATCAATCACTGTCGCCATTCGCATACTGTAGAGCTGTGTGCGTGTGTGTGCGTGTGTGTGTGTGTGTGTGTGTGTGTGTGTGTGTGTGTGTGTGTGTGTGTGTGTGTGTGTGTGTGTGTGTGCACGTGTGTGTGTGTGTGTGTGAGAGAGAGAGACAGACAGACAGGCAGGCAAGCCGGGACTCGCCATTTTGTCCATTTCGTTTTATTTTTGCCAAACACCATCTGAAGGATATTTATTGTATCATATTGAATTATAGTTCCCCCGGTTTATACGTAGCATTGTGTGTTACCAAATGTTCTGGTATGAAGGAGAAGGACTTTTTTTTTATTTATTTATCTTACAAAAGAAAAACCTTTTCACATGGTGTTCCAACATTTCAGCCTTGAGGTGTGATGTACCCCAAAGGGGAGACCCTCTCACGACACCCCACTTCCACCCTGCAGTCGAACCCGCCGAGCCCGTCCACCCATACGATTGGAGGAGGAAGAGCTCTAAATAAAGCCCCAACCGACCAATCAACAGCCAGATCTCCGTGATCCAATATATACTCCCCCCCCCCCCCCCCCGCCACCCTCCAGCCATTGAGCAAAAAAAAAAAAAAAAAAAAAAAAAGTTTTCCAAGACAGAGTCCAGCAGTATCAAAACAATCTCCACAATGATGAGGGTTCATCCCGCGCCAGCCAGTAAAGAAAAGACACAAAAAGTGGCCCGGGACGGTGTGTGATGGTTTGAATCCCTCGGTAAACGCTGCTGCTGCTCCCACAGGGAGCAGCAGCATGCCTTGAGTTAGGACGTTGACGCACAAAACGGCCACCACACACAAAAAACACCCACAAACACACACACACACACACACTCACTTGTTTGGAAACTCTTCGCCAGGACCCGGGAGGGGTTGGAAGGTACAGGATGAGGTAAACAATCTATTGATTTTGTTCTCTTTTTATTTACACGTGCAAACGGCGTGCGGCGAACGCAAGGCATCGCCGACACACGCAAACTGTTACCCTAAATATCAGCTTCTAGCTACAAATCATCAGGGGAAAAAAAAAGCTACTTTGTGATTGGATGGAATGTTGTCGTTTTTTTTTTTTTTTTTCCGACCAATAGCGTGTCCCCGATGGGGGCGGGACCATTCCTGCCACCTGGCCGGCCCGCATGACCTGCCTCTCTCCATGTGTGGGTTTAAATAGTTGACCGATTAACAGCGAGACCCGAACCCAGGACTACTCATTGCTTTGTATGCGGCAAGCTGTCAAGCGTATGCACACAGGTGCACACACGCACGCACACGCACACACACACGCACACACACACGCATGCACACACACGCATGCACACACGCACACACACACACACACACACACACACACACACGCACACACAAATGCACGCACACACACACACGCACACACATTCATACATGTGGGTGATCCTACACACACAAACATCTCAAACAGTGGTAGTCTGTATATAAGGACACACAGATTCCTTTGGCATGG
Organism: Urophycis tenuis; assembly: GCA_036785325.1. Lineage (NCBI taxonomy): Eukaryota > Metazoa > Chordata > Actinopteri > Gadiformes > Phycidae > Urophycis > Urophycis tenuis. Next base: position 13,044 of record JAXIVH010001331.1, read on the forward strand.
CATCATGTTGTATGGTATAAATTTGACTATTTTTGTCATTATAGGGCCTAGTAGTAGGCTTTAGTCGCCTTTACCATTACCTTATCTCATCTTGCATAGACAAATAGGCCCACACATACACGTGCATTCTCACACACACACACACATACACGTGCATTCTCACACACACACACACACACACACACACACACACACACACACACACACACACACACACAGACACACACACACACCCGCAGGAAAACATACACACGCACACACACGCAGGAAAACATGCACACACGCACGCACACACGCACGCACACACGCACGCACACACGCAGCCTCTACTCACGTACTTATTAACAAGGGGTTCAACATTCAGCCAGCTGAATAATAATAATACCTCCCGCAGAGAGAGCCAGGCAGCGATAGTCTGGCGGGCCGGCTGAATGTGGGCCCCACACGACGCGGAAGATACGCGTTGGGTCACCTGATCCAGTGACTCTGATCTCCGAGCATGGCCCCCCCACACACAAGCTAGTCATTCATCTCCCAGGAAGATCGACAGAGTGACTCTGTGGGGCTCGGTGGAAAAAAAGAAAAAAAAAAAAAAAAAGAAGAAAAAAAAACGAGGCCCCGTGACGTCGTTCTCTGAGGATCGACGGGGGGAAAGTTGTGATGCGGGAGGAGGGGGGCAGATGATTGTAGGTTTTAAAAGTAGTTTTAAACACTTCGATGACACATTGATCACTTGGATTCATTGCAAAGTGTTTTATTTCACTAATAAATCAAGGTCAACGTGTATCTGTATGATGAGGCTACATCACGTTCAGGCCTACGGGGATTGAGATCTTTATTTTTAATTAAATAGAGACGCGAAGCGGAGTCAAACGCGAAACACGTTTTATCGTTTTGTTTTGTCCTGGTGACATATTGTTATATTTTCATCACCGCTAAGAGGCGCTACTGGCCTCGATACCGAGAGCGGAGCCTTCCACAGCAACGTCCCTGACGCGACTTCACTTCTCTCTGCTCCCCCGGCCACTGGTATGTCAACATGGATATGTAAGTATAATTAAGTGTCGAAGTATCGAAGACGTAAAATACGAAAAAAAAGAGAGAGAAAGAGAGAGAGAGAGGGAGAGAGAGAGAGAGAGAGAGAGAGAGAGAGAGAGAGAGAGAGAGAGAGAGAGAGAGAGAGAGAGAGAGAGAGACATACCAACTGACTGACAGGCAACAGCTGAGTTTACACATCTGCACATCTGGAAAAACCAAACGAGCCGCGCGTCACGTCAAACACCCAACACGCAAACCCCTCCATTAAAGCGACTTAAGTCACACACACACACGCACACGCACACGCACACGCACACGCACACACACACACACACACACACACACACACACACACACACACAAACACACACACTTTGCAAGCCGCAAAAGTCCCTGGCTGATTTCCCTTTTACCGTTCAGCGGTCCTCGTTTGAGCCTACGTGGGACTAAAGCCTTGCGATAACAAGTGATTATTTCTACTAGAAAATGCGAATAGAAAAAATGACATTCTTAGGGAAAGGTGACAACAAGTGAACGTGTTGTTTAACGCTGAAATATGCCCATGGGTAGCCAATTAAAAAGTAATAGGCGACGTATATACAAAACAAGTCTAAAATGCACAGTCCCATCCTTTGTCGTCAGCACCAAAGTGTGCGCACTTAGAGAAAACTACTATCATCCACAACGTATCACATTTGGTGCGTTACAGTTTGCCTGGTTTAATAAACCCCGAACGCTTACCTTCAACTCAACTCCGTCCGAGCAGCAGTCGCGCGCGGTCCGGGCTCAGAATATTCCCTTTATCAGAATAAAACCACGGCTGGAGGAGGCATTCGGAACGGGCCGACAGCAATTCAAGACACGACCCTCTTAAAAAAAAAAAAAAAAAAAAAAACTTTTCAACGGATTCTTAACAACTCTCACAACGAAGAACGAAAGAGAGGGAGAGAGAGAGAGAGCCAGAGAGAACGAGAGAGAGAGAGAGAAAGAAACAGATGGGGTTAGGAGTCAGCCACAGTCAGTGTGTTCAACTGCACTACTGCTGCACAGCTCTGGCAGCGAGTTAAAGCCCCACAGCGTTTCCTAAATGACATGAGAGCAGCTCGTCGCCGATTGGCTGAGGGCGGCAGCAGCCAGAACCCCCGGACGCGTACACGTATGCGGGTGCGCGCACGCGCGCGCTATGCACTGCGCTGCACGGCCCCGACTGACATTCCTGGCGATGTAGATATCGCTTGTCTGTCTCACCTCGCGTCCACCAGGGACATGCATCACAATGCTATAGCCCTGCCGCGTGCGTGCGTGTGTGCGTGTGCGTGTGCGTGTGCGTGTGTGTGTGCGTGCGTGCGTGCGTGTGTGTGTGTGTGTGTGTGGAATCTATTACCAGCCACACATTATTATTTTCCATTCGCTATTGACATTGGATGCCTATAGAGATTTAATTTCAGATCAAATGCTTTGTTGGGTCTTCCATGTGCTTTAGCTTTGCGGCAGAAGAGATTACACATTAGGTAAGCGAAAAAAAAAAGTTCAATGCAAAATAAGATCAAAGTTAGTCATCAGCATTCAACCAACACGATGAATACATGATGCGTTGTTGAAAAGGTATGACAGTGTGCCACAAACAATTCATTCATCGCCAGTCAGAGGACGTTGAACGTATGGAAAGACATGGATGAATGAATGAATGAATGAATGGATGAATGAATGAATGTGTGAATGTTATGGAAAGTTGCAAACATCCATTGCACACCATATCCATAACATTGCACAACGCATGTTTGCATTTAATGTCTGCACTGTAACTTGTGTAAGTCAGCACTCAAAAAGCAGGGCTCTCTGTATTCCTGATGTGTTCCCTGATACGTTCCAGTATTAAACCCAAAATCCTGCTGACCCCAGCGTGGACTCAGCGAATAGATTGATTTCTCCGACTGACAGAGTGAATCCTGGCCAGGATGCTATGTAAGTGATGTTCTCTCTCTGAAGAACTACACATGTGTGAAATATGAAAAAGATGCTCCCTGGGTGACAAAGAGAAAGTTTCAAATGTAACCAAGGTTTCTGTTCAAACTTCATGTTGTTGGTTCGAGAAAATGATTTCTCAACAACTGGATCCCATATGCTCTGTAACCATGACATACCCGTGCATAACTTGGTTGCGAAATAATTTCAAAAGTAATTTCAGACCTAAGAGAACCATGTGACTTTGAGTGATTCTAAAGCTTGCGCTGAAACAGAGAGAGACTTGTTGAAATGTAGGAAGTTAGGGTGGAAACATAGCAAGATACCGAGGCACCATGCAAAACAGAAAGGCAAGGTCTTATGTCTGTTGTTGCTGCTCACTGTGCATCACACAGGAGGACCCTGTTCAGATGCTGTGTCACAGTTGTTTACCTGCAAGAGTTCTCCCTGGTCTGTTATTCCCGGACCAGGGAGTCTACACTATAGCGGAGACAGCCTAATCTAACCACGGACAACTGTTTTGTTTCGGGATTGGCAAAAGCGGGGGACCTGCAGAGTGGGGACCCACAAAGTGAGGACCTGCAAAGTGGGGACCCACAAAGTGAGGACCTGCAGAGTGGGGACCCACAAAGTGAGGACCTGCAAAGTGGGGACCCACAAAGTGAGGACCTGCAAAGTGGGGACCCACAAAGTGAGGACCTGCAAAGTGGGGACCGGCAAAGTGGGGAGCTGCAAAGTAGGCTCCGACAAAATGAGGACCTGCAAAGTGGGGACCCACAAAGCGAGGACCTGCAAAGTGGGGACCCAAAAACTGAGGACCTGCAAAGTGGGGACCCAAAATGTGAGGACCCGCAAAGTGAGGACCTGCAAACGTGGACCTGCAAATGTGGACCTGCAAAGTGAGGACCTGCAAAGTGGGGGCCCCCAATGTGAGGACCTGCAAAGTGGGGACCCAAAATGTGAGGACCCGCAAAGTGAGGACCTGCAAACGTGGACCTGCAAACGTGGACCTGCAAAGTGCGGACCCACAAAGTGAGGACCATACTGCTTGGGTTTCCTCCAACGCCAGCCAGCTCAGCAGGAAGTTCACCCAGCTAGCTGTTAAGCCTTTGATATGAAACACTAAAAATCCGACCCATGGCATGCCATGCCATGCCACTGAAGAGAAGGTACGAGGTTGGGGCATGTGACTTTGAGTGATTCTAAAGCTTGCGCTGAAACAGAGAGAGACTTGTTGAAATGTAGGAAGTTAGGGTGGAAACATAGCAAGATACCGAGGCACCATGCAAAACAGAAAGGCAAGGTCTTATGTCTGTTGTTGCTGCTCACTGTGCATCACACAGGAGGACCCTGTTCAGATGCTGTGTCACAGTTGTTTACCTGCAAGAGTTCTCCCTGGTCTGTTATTCCCGGACCAGGGAGTCTACACTATAGCGGAGACAGCCTAATCTAAC
>JAXIVH010001332.1:0-2500 GCA_036785325.1 Urophycis tenuis
TTGCACACAACATTCCCAGCGCCAGACACTCACAAACCAAACATGGACCATGTGACTCCGTGAGCTCCCATCGAGGTGCCTCTGGTGGAGATGGTTGCCAGGGAGACAGGTTGTTACCACAAGTCGGTGAAGTGTGCTGTAGCGATCACTTGATTAGCCGCTAACAACCCAGCTATCTGTCTGGTGTGAAGGAGGCAGATAGAGAGAGGGAGAGGGAGAGAGAGAGAGAGAGAGAGAGAGAGAGAGAGAGAGAGTGGACAGTGACACTGTCTTGGGAGTTCAACTCCCAACCGAAAGGTACTCGCTTCAATCCCCTGTGATGTCCGCAGCGTTACCTGTGTCTCTGTTAGCTATGAATTGTTTAGTCTTAAGGCATCTGCTCAATGACAATGACAAAGTTTTTTTTGATGTACACAAATGAGAGAACAACAAGTGGTGATGAATGGCCATGAAGCTAAATCTTGAATTTCCAACAAATTAGTAAGCCAATAGATGACAATATACTCAACTGTAATCAATAATAAAATGTAATAATAAAAGAATACGCAAGAAGCCCACTGATCCTACGCACTCTGAGGTGGTCGGTGTCTGTGGTCCTACACTCACAGGGCACACAATGCTATGGGGGGACAATCCTGTAAAACAGACCTGCCTCTCAGGCATCTCCAGGGCTTGTTGTGTAGACCAGTCACATTCCTGGTGGGTGCCCTCTGGCCTAGTGAGACCAGCCCGACCTCACCAGGTCACATTCTGTTTCTCTCTGCAGAGTCGTCTGGCCTCCATCCCTTTGAAGCCTTTCTCAAAAATGTTAAATTGCTACGACCAACAGGCGCAGAGAGTTCCAGATTGTTCCTGATGAATATGAAGCACCACAGTCTGCAGAATTTAAAAAAAAAACAGTGGCATTGCATCAATCTCTGATCTTCAGGTGTATCAATCTCTGGTCTATAGATGTATCAATCTCTGGTCTTTAGGTGTATTAATCTCTGGTCTTTAGGTGTATCAATCTCTGGTCTATAGATGTATCAATATCTGGTCTTTAGGTGTATCAATCTCTGGTCTATAGATGTATCAATCTCTGGTCTTTAGGTGTATCAATCTCTGGTCTATAGATGTATCAATCTCTGGTCTTTAGGTGTATCAATCTCAGGTCTATAGGTGGATCAATCTAAACAGTTTTCATCCAAATTAGACTGAGTAATGATGTCAAAAGATTAACACTCAGAGTATGTTTTTGCCTCACTTTCAACCGGATTCGGCAAGAGGCAACAGATGAAGAGCATGGATCTGATTGGCCGAGGGTTTGTGAATGACGTAAGGCCAGCCTGATAGTCACTGCCACTGCATACATGAATATCTGGACGGTCTCAAGAGGTGGACTAGAACTGGGCCAAAATAGAATTCTGATTCTGATTCTGGTGGTTGGATGTGAAAGGGCCCGCAGTGACGAAGTGAACAAAGATGACAGAGAGGAAGAGGAACCGGTCTTTTAGTATAGACCTCTCCTTTGGGACCAAGAAGTTACAGTAAGCGTGACAGGAAACAGGAAGTGAAGAGATGGTACGAGATGGAAGGAAATGTTATTGTATGTGGCTGGAGACTGGAGCGCTCAGTACATAGAGGGTATCTTTAGGCCAGGACACAAAACGAGAGGAGAAAACAGGGGAAACAGGAAGTGATGTTGTGGCAGGGTAGAGAAAAGGAAGGGGGACATTGAACCCTGATCATCCTGGCTGTGATGATGTCACTGAAGAAATTGATACCTGGCCATGGTGGAGTACCAGCATAAAATGGTTCTCATCAAAATTGGAGTTGATATGGTTGATGTGGCTGTGGTCTGTCTGTCTGTCTGTCTGTCTGTCTCTGATGTTGAAAGACCTCTGTGTAAACAGGTTTATGTACAGTGGCTTCTCATTATGGGTGAATGCATGTTAACAATACATCCACCTTGCCGTGTGGCACTCCTTAGGCCTGCCATTGCACTAGTGTGTGTGTGTGTGTGTGTGTGTGTGTGTGTGTGTGTATGTGTGTGTGTGTCTGTGTGTGTGTGTGTGTGTGTGTGTGTAAGTGTGTAAGTGTGTTTGCTGAAAGAGGACACTCATGAAGGAATGTCCCTCAACTTGTTTGTGTCACATGTTAGCTGCTTTTCTCTCTGTGTCTCTCATTTTCTCACACCTCTCCAACCACACACACACACACACACACAAGCATAGTGTGATATGGAGAAAAAACTGCGATGGGCAACCATGGAGTAGGTGGAAGCTACAGTTCTTAGCATTAGCATTGTGTATACACACACACACACACACCACACACACACACACACACACACACACACACACACACACACACACACACACACACACACACACACACACAGACACACACACACATACACGGTCGTCCGTCCTGCCCCCACACACTCCTCCTCCACATGCACGGGATGGAGGAGGAGGGGAGAGAGAGAGAGAGAGAGAGAGAGAGAGAGAGAGAGAGAGAG
>JAXIVH010001332.1:7500-26289 GCA_036785325.1 Urophycis tenuis
ACACACATAACCTATAGAGAAGGGTGTGAACTTTACCATGCCCCTGCAGAGTGTCCACAATGTGGATCTGTGTGTGTTGCAACTTTGAGCTAACATGTTCTGTGAAATCATTACGTTTCTTTGAGGGGGTGGGGGTGAGAGTCGGGGGATTCTTAAATCCCCCAACTCTCACCCCCATTTGCATTTCTCAAAGAAATGCAAACCATTATTTCTACACCATATATATTCAACAGCTTCCCTTCTCAAATGTGGAAAAACCTCCCCTCACAGTTCTTTTCCATTTGTTGCCGAGCGGGTTTTGGTTTCAGGAGAACGGCATGTTTACGGTCCAATCAGCGTCCCCACCTGAGAGAGCCCGCGGCCCTGGAGGCGTCAGGGTGCAGTCATCCTGTCCAGGCCTGAGCTGTGCATCTTGTGAAGCTCTCTTGAAGATCTCAAAATGGCTGACAGTCGAGTGGCAGGCAATTCAGTGTGTGTGTGTGTGTGTGTGTGGATGTTTGTGTGTGGATGTGGATTAGCATGAATATTAATATTATTAATATATATCAATGTATATTAATTTATATATATAGTTCATATACAAACATACAGTGCCTGAAGTATTATATATACAGTATATACATTTACTTTTGATTTAAAACAGTCTCTTTAGACACAATCAGAACTGCTAAGCATGATGAAACACTGAGGCATCACACTGTATGTGTCACATGACCACGCAGAGACAAGGACAAGATGGATTCTTCGAATGGATGATGTCATGTTTAATGAGCACGTCTGCAGGCGCGGAGGGGTGCTGGTCGTCCACGGTTACTATGGCGACCCAACTCTCACTTCCTAGCTGTACATTCATATTTTAGTGTGAATCTGTTCAATGACATGAATGTTTAGTGTGATATATATATATATATATATATATATATATATATATATATATATATATATATATATATATATATAGAGAGAGAGAGAGAGAGAGAGAGAGAGAGAGAGAGAGAGAGAGAGAGAGAGAGAGAGAGAGTCGCAATTATGTAATGTAAATAAACAGATAGAGCAGAGATTGAAGAGACATATAGCCTACTGATTGAGATAGAAGAGAGAGATGGCAAGAAATGGAAAGAAAGAAAGGAAAGAAAGATCAATAGTAGTTAAGTAGTTCAATTTGGCTTCAGGTTCAGTTTATTATTGTTGTTGTCATGCTTGTTGGTATTAATCCATAAGAACTCAGACCCATTTTTGCGTAAAGGAAAATTATGGGGGATATACCACAGACCAAGTGGAACATATAGAACAAACACATTTCTGATGGTTTTCAAAAAAACTACCAACTTACATATACATATACATACATACATTACATTCGGCGTTTATGGTAAATGTATTCCTGATTTGAAAATAAGTCAACTTGTTTTTTTCTGCTTAGTACCACAAAATTGCCTTTTAATTTGCATTTCCATAATATACATCAGATGTGTGACTTTAGTAATGCTGCTTCAACAACGTTTTTCAGGTTTGCTTTATGTTACAAAATATGCAAACTGAATAAAAATAGGTAACACAGCCTCTTTGGGGAAGTCATATCCTGGGATGACTTCATGACTGTGACATCACAACCATGTTATGTCACTGAGGCACTTGAGTTAAAGTCAAGCACAATGCTGTATAAGAAAGATTTTAGGACATTTAAAGTGTCGTGTCACCATTGGCTCTGATGGGTTAATAATATACACGTTAATATTAGATTGGTTCACTTAAAATAATAACCAAAATGTTATTTGAGAATATATCTCGCCCTCTGTTGGCGGAAAGTAAGAAAACCATTGGAAGTAGTTCGATTAATCTACGAGAGTGGAAATACATTAACCATAATATACCTTTAGTTGTGGTTGAATTAAATGTAAAATTTTCAGTATTATCTGAATCATATATTTAAATCACGTTTGAGATGTAGGTAGATGTTAAAATCGGGTTAAAACCCCGTCGGACAAATGAAACTGAACGCACACCGGAAATAGCGTCACAGTCTACGTCATCTGTCTCCTAAACAAGCCGGGCTGCATGCTTTTCGCGTTTTAAAGTGAATATATTTTTATTAAGCAGAGTTAGTCCGTTTGTATTCACCATGGACGAAGCCGAAACAGTGAGTTGACCCAACCGTGATAGCTATACTTCTTGCAATTGCCAATATGCCTTAATTAAGCTGAAATATGTAGAATGAAGCGATGGAGTAATGTCGATGTGTCCACATCTCTCAGGCGGACTACGTGATCCCGTGTTCGGTGTGTTCGGCTGTAAACTGGGCCATCAGCGCGGATCTGAAATACTACTGCAAGTCCTGCCATAATGTCATCGACGTAAGTCGCTGTCATTCATGTAACGTTATGGCAAACGAAGGTTGTCTGCGTCCATCCATCGACCAGGCTCTGTTGATGTCTGTTATGTTAGATCACATGGGTACTGTATTCATTTGGCCGTGAAAGCAGCACACAGTAAAATAAAATGTCAACATAAAAAGATAAAGAGAGTAAATTCACACTGTATTACAAAAAATAAAGAAAAACATAAAAATGACTACCTGTATTTCATTTTCACAATATAACATGCACATCATGGTTGGCACTGTTTTAAAAAAATTGTTGTCTTTTCATCAAAATGTAAAAGAAAACGGCTGAAGTGGACGACCACTCGTTCATGGACTATGCCAACATAGTGACGGACCTGGCCACTTTCAGGCAGCGGCGCATTGTGGGTGAGTGAGCGTCACCAGAAAACACGCCCTACTTGTTCCTCTGAAGTCCATTCCTTATCCGCTGTGTGCTGCAGAGCACGGCCGGAAGTGGAACGTGTGTGAAGGTTTCCAGTTCATCCTCAAACACCAGGCAGAAGCTCTGGTCCGCCTGGGAGTGCCCCCACAGTTCAAGGTCACTTACACACACACACACACACACACACCCTCTGACACGCATCATCCACACACTGTTTACAGAGGCCCCACATTCACATAGACAATCCAAGCACTCCACACTTGTATTTGTGTTCTCTGGTTGCACCCACTGAAGCGTGTGTGTGTGTGTGTGTGTGTGTGTGTGTGTGTGTGTGTGTGTGTGTGTGTGTGTGTGTGTGTGTGTGTGTGTGTGTGTGTGTGTGTGTGTGTGTGTGTGTTGCTGCGGGCCCTGCAGGACGTGGTGTGTCACCTGTGGAGGCTGTACCTCCAGAAGAGCCGGCTGGCCTACACCAAGAACCCTCTGGGCTCTGGAGTCCCCCGGCGGGCCCGGCGGCCCCGGCAGGCGGACAGCAGCCCCTCAGAGAATGACCCGGCCTCCCCATCAACCAGTCCAACACCGGGCCCCTCAGCCGGGGAGACGGACGGCCCGTCAGCCAATGAGACGGAGGCGGGGCCTTCATCTAGTGACATGGAGGGCACCAGCGCTGGTGAGGGTGAGTCTGAGGGTTCCATTCCCTGCTAAAGTTAAAGTGGCAAAGTGTAAATGGTATAAAATTGGAGATGCACAAAGAAATGGAATGAGCCAAAAATTACATGAAATAAATCAAGAGATGTGGCTGAAGCCAAAACACACACGGTGTGAATTGCTATTCATGTTTGTTGCCCAACTCAAACAACAACTAGCATTAGAGATGGTTCAGGTGGAGCTCATTCTGAATGGAATTATAACGCATTAAAACAAGGATTACAAAGCAGACTTGCTGCTGTGACAGAAGATACAGACTACCCTCTTCAATCACTTGTTTTTTTATTTAAAAAAAAGTTAATTCAGTTGGACAACTGTTAATCAACTTATACTTCTTATTTGTTTTTGATTGGTATTTATTTATTCAAGGAGTTCATTCAAATTTAAGAGACAATTAGAAATGTTACCCAACATAAAGGAGCAGTATGCAGTTATATATAGAGGCATGTATGCTCAAGCCCTTGGAAATGAGAGCATCACAGATGTCGGTGAGCATCACAGGGTTTGCATGCCGAGGTTACAGATACTTTAGTAGTTCAGCTAGCATGGGGTTAGTGGGACTAATTACAAGTGCAGGGCAAATTTTATTTTTTATTTTTTTGCAAACAAACAAACAACAACAAAAACACGAGTGACAACGTTTTCTGAATTTTTAAAGGTTATGGAATCACAGGCACCTTCATTACTGGACAATAATTTTTACCGGTGTAAGTCTTTTTCTCACCACAAGATGGCACTATGAGTTGTCTGGACTCCATGTATAAACCTAAAATAACATCAAGTGTGCAAAAGATCTGCACCGGTTTTCTTTCGGGAAACTGAAACATGCTAAACATAGCGATTTATTTTTTGTTTTGTTTGTACAAAAAGCTATGCCCCGTACCTGGACCCTTTTTAAAGATTTGTTTGAGTCATTTTCCGTGAAATGAAAGTAAAAAGGGAGAAAGCGAGGGTCTCGTTTTCCCAGAGCCTACCGTTCTGCCCTGAGTTTGTACAGCGTCACATGTACCCTGAAGGCCACACTACATCACCCTAGTAACGTGTGTGTGTGTGTCTGTAACGTGTGTGTGTCTCTGCGTGTGTAACGTGTGTATGTGTGTGTGTCTCTACGCGTGTAATGTGTGTGTAACGTGTGTATGTGTGTGTCTGTAACGTGTGTGTGTGTCTCGTGTCTCGTGTGTAACATGTGTATGTGTGTGTCTCTGCGTATGTAACATGTGTGTATGTGTGTGTGTCTCTGCATGTGTAACGTGTGTGTGTCTCTAAGTTGGTAACGTGTGTATGTGTGTGTCTCTAAGTGTGTAACGTGTGTGTGTGTGTGTCTGTGTAACATGTGTGTATGTGTGTGTCTCTAAGTGTGTAACATGTGTGTGTGTGTGTGTTGCGTGCAGGCCGGCCCATGCGTCACAAGCAGTCCCAGTCGGGCTCGGAGGACTCAGCGGCCTTCCTGTCCACACACATGCGGCGCTGCAACGGGCTGATGAGCATGACCAAGACCCTGGGCCTGCTGTACCTGGGCCTGCTGTGGTGTCGGGAGGCCCTCACCCTGGCAGACCTGCTCAGGTAGCACACATGCACACACGCACACGCACACACGCACGCATGCACGCACGCACTAGATGAACATGAGACAAGAGGTGAACATTTCAGCTTTTATTTCCAGGTATTTACATCTGGATCTGATACACAACTTAGATAGCATTGTTTGTAACAGAACACCACATTTTTAGGTGAGCAAAAGTATTTGAACAGACAGACTTAAAATAATTAAAGTGAATAAGACTTAATATTTAGTTGCAAAGCCTTTGACCCAAACTGTTGCATTCTTCTTCTGTGATGCTTTTCCAGGCTTTCACCGCAGCCCTCTTTGAGTTGTTGTTTGTCTTGGGGGGTTACTCCCTTCAGTCTCCTTTTAGCAGGTGATAAAAAGGATGCTCTACAGGGTTTAAGTGTGGAGATTGACTTGGCCAGTCTAAAACCTTCTACTTCTTGCCTCTGATGAACTCCTTTGTTGTTTTTGCAGTGTATTTTGGGTCATTATCTTGCTGCATGATGAAGGATCTCCCAATCTGTTTGGTCGCATCTTTCTTTAAATTGGCAGACAAAATGTTTCTGTAGACTTCAGAGTTCATTTTGCTGCTGCCATCATGTGTTACATCATCAATGAATATGAATGAGCCCATTACAGAAGATGCCATGCAAGCCTAAGCCATGCCATTACCTCCACCGTGTTGCACAGATGAGCTTGTATGTTTGGGATCATGAGCAGATCCTTTCTTTCTCCAAACATTATCCTTTCCAACACTTTGGTAAAAGTTCATCTTTGTCTCATCAGTTCAGAAAACTGTCCCAGAATTTTTGAGGCTCATACTTTTTACCAAATTCCAGCTTGGCCTTCCTATTATTCTTCTTGCTAATGAGTGGTTTGCATCTTCTGGTGTAACCTGTGTACTTTAGTTCATGAAGCCTAGTGCAAACAGTAGATTGTGATGCCTTCACTCCTGCCCTCTGGGGGTTGTTGCTGATGTCACTAACAGTTGTTTCTTTACAGCTCTCACAATGTTTCTGTCATCAAGCTGTTTTCCTTGGTCGATGTCTGTTGTTACTTAGTACACTGGTGGTTTCTTTCTTCAGGACATTCCACATGCTTGTATTGGCTATGGCCAATGCTTGTGCAATGGCTCTGATTGATTTATCCATCTTCTCTCAGCTTCACAATTGCTTTTTTTTCAGCCATAGACAGCTCTCTGGTTTTCATGTTGGTTACACCTCTAACTATAGATACAGTCGGCACAGGCAAAACCCAAATCAGAATCAATATAATAGGACACACCTAGGCAACAAAACACACCTGTCACATACTTTTGCGAATGTAAAAAATGGGTGCGTTCAAACAACAGGTGCTATCTATGTTGTGTATCAGATCCAGATGTAAATACCTGGAAATAAAAGCTGAAATGTTGATCTCTTGTCTCATATTCATATTTTGATGTCAAACAAATGTTTCAGTCTACAGCAAAAATAAAGTAATTTGCCTCACTTTTCCAATACTTTTTGAGGGGAGTGTATACATGTATACATTGACATACACACGCATAGAAACAAACACACACGTGTATAAATACTTAACTATATCTATATATATATATATATATATATATATATATATATATATATATATATATCCTGACACCACCATCCACACACAATCATCTTGGACTCGCTATGCTAGAAGAGACAGACAATATTTTGACCTTAAATAAAGTCTGTTTGTGTTCCCCTGACCTGGTTTTATTGAAGGTTGCATGTCTTCCATCACAATGATTCCAAACCATTCTAGAGCCTTTTTTAGAACACAGTTCACACACACTGTTGTGGTTCTTGTCAATGCATGTGGACTCACACACACACACACACACACACTGTGTCCCCCCAGGCTGGTCCAGGAGAAACACCTGCCCTACATCAACGCCTTTGAGTGTTTACCTGAGGAGATGAAGCTGTTCGGCCGCGACGTGGCCATCTTCAAAGTCCAGGTGTGGTCACATGACTGGCCCCTACACCAATAACAATCCTAGTCACATAGCCTCGTAGGTTACAATGTAAATGCAACCATGTGTGTGTGTGTGTGTGTGTGTGTGAGAGTGTGTCTGTGTGTGTGTGTGTGTGTGTGTGTGTGTGTGTGTGTGTGTGTGTGTGTGTGTGTGTGTGTGTGTGTGTGTGTGTGTGTGTGTGTGTGTGTGTGTGTGTGTGTGTGTGTGTGTGTGTGTGTGTGTGTGTCTCTCTCTCTGTGTGTGTGCTCCAGTCTGTCCCCTCCTACCTGGCGGTGCACCAGGAGGCCAGCTTCCTGGCCCGGTTCATGAGGCTCCCCTCCTTCCCCACTGTGGGCACTGAGTGTCTGCTGCACCCCGCCCTGCTCACCCTGCGCTACCTGGTGCTGCTCAACCTGCCTGGTGGGGGCGCGCACACACACGCATACACACACACACGCATACACACACACACGCACACACACATATGTAGGGACACACACGCATGCAGACAGACATATAAATACAACACAAAAAATAAAACTGAAATAAAATACCAAAGATTAAATCAAATCAAATGAATACAAAAATGCAGTGGAATTGTAAAAATACAATAGAGTAATGATCTGATATATATCATATCAGTATGGGATGAATATGAACATGATCTATGAAATATATCAGTTCAGAATGTAATTAACACGTATCACATATGATGTGAAATATTTGCAGGCAACAGATAAAAATACCAGTTGTATAACGGTGATAATAATATGAGTGTTATATTTCTATATTTGGTGTGATCATTTTTCTTTTGCATTTGAACCTCATACATGACTGAACTGAATGCTGTGCGTTGATCCTCCCATCTTACCTCCCTCCTTACCTCCCTCCTTACCTCCCTCCTTACCTCCCACCTTACCTCCCTCCTTACCTCCCTCCTTACCTCCCACCTTACCTCCCTCCTTACCTCCTACCTTACCTCCCACCTTACCTCCCTCCTTACCTCCCTCCTTACCTCCCTCCTTACCTCCTACCTTACCTCCCTCCTTACCTCCCACCTTACCTCCCTCCTTACCTCCCACCTTACCTCCCTCCTTACCTCCCACTTTACCTCCCTCCTTACCTCCCTCCTTACCTCCCACCTTACCTCCCTCCTTACCTCCCTCCTTACCTCCCACCTTACCTCCCTCCTTACCTCCTACCTTACCTCCCACCTTACCTCCCACCTTACCTCCCTCCTTATCTCCCTCCTTACCTCCCTCCTTACCTCCCTCCTTACCTCCCACCTTACCTCCCTCCTTACCTCCTACCTTACCTCCCACCTTACCTCCCACCTTACCTCCCTCCTTACCTCCCTCCTTACCTCCCTCCTTACCTCCTACCTTACCTCCCTCCTTACCTCCCACCTTACCTCCCTCCTTACCTCCCACCTTATCTCCCACCCTCGGCCCCCCAGACCAGCTGCACCCCTGGGTGTGTCGCGTGGTCCAGCTGGCCGGTCTGGACAAGGTGGCCGCGCTGACCTTTGACCCCCAGGGCCGGGCGCGGCTCCCCTTCTACGAGGTGCAGGCGGCGGCCCTCCTGGTGGTCACGCTGAAGCTGCTGTTTGGCGTGGACGACCGCCGGGAATGGTACCGACAACCCCCCCCCCCCCCTTAGCCACGCCACAGAGCGCTGTGGTCTGGAGAGAACACAGTGTGGTTCTGACTCGTGTCACGGTGATCAACATGAGGGCCGTTGAGTTGGACCCGGAACCACGGGAGCCTTGAAACGAGTCAGAACCCCGTTGGCCCATTTGGGTCGGTTCAGGGTTCTGCCCAACACCGGGGCCCGCGGGCCAGAACAGAGCGTTTTCATGACTGACCGCCCCAGAGAGCCCTGAAACGCCCCCCTGTCGTTGGGCCGTTTCTGTTTATTGGCGCCGTTACCAAAAAGCAAAGACCCTTCCTGTCCAGGTCTGTCTTAAGAAATAGATTGATAATTTCAAGGACTGACCCAGAAATCCCAAAAACAACAACAACACAAATAGGAATAAAAACACACAATACTTGTGCATTTTACCTCAGGGATCATTAAAGTATGTCTGTCTGTCTGTCTGTACTTCAAATCAAGGTGCTGACATGAGGTTGTGTGTTTGTCACCCCTTGTGTGTTTTCAGGGACGTGTCCAGTGACGCACATGATAAGAACAAAGACGATCCAGGTAGGACTGCTCTGTCTCTGCTCTGTCTGTCTCACAGTCACTCGCTGTCCGTCCAGATCTTAAATATTGTCACGGCGCTGGACCGCGGTTCAGACGGACTGAAAGGGTTCTGATTTGCGGCCGGTTGAGGCCCGTTCCCCTGACCCGGTGAGGTTCTGCCGGGGCCCTGGGCGGTGGTGTTGAGGGTGCTGCTGTGCCGATGACATCGGAGATCTTCTCACTGCCAGGAATCCCGTCCGCTCAGTCGGGCTTCATTCCTTCCCCGTGACAACGCCTGTCGCTTTCACCGCAGGTTCCCATCAAGCCTCTCTCTGACTGACACCTCGTTCTGCTCACAAGGTTAATTAGTTTTGGCCGGTTTGCCCGCAGAGCTTGGATTTGCATGAAGCAACAGTGGTGGCATTGGGGATCTGCGCAGTTTGCTTGCTTCGTTGGATCACGTGAACCATTCGTTTTATCCTCTCTCTCTCTCTCTCTCTCTCTCTCTCTCTCTCTCTCTCCTCTCCTCTCTCTCTCTCTCTCTCTCTCTCTCTCTCTCTCCTCTTCCTCTCTCTCTCTCTCTCTTCTCTCTCTCTCTCTCTCCTCTCTCTCTCTCTCTCTCTCTCATCTCTCTCTCTCTCCTCTCCTCTCTCTCTCTCTCTCTCTCTCTCTCTCTCCTCCTCTCTCTCTCTCTCTCTCTCTCTCTCTCTCTCAGACCAGAAGAACTTCAGCATAAGGCAGTGGTACCGACTGCTTCAAGTGGCGCTGGTCCGAGCCCGCCGGAGAGAGGAGGACCATGTGGCCAGGGTGGGGGGGGGTCTCGCCACACTAGGACCCTGACACGCGCACACACCTTAGAAGTGGGCGTGTCCCCCCCAGATGTGTGTGGGGGTTAGGTGGGCCTACCGGTGGCTACGTGTGATGTCACTGTAGGGTACATTTGGAAATGGCTGATCAACATGACACCTGCTCTTACAATATGGCCCCCTTTTAAAATGACAGTGGTTGGACACGGTTTGATACGGCCAGGGTTCGGGATGATTTCCATCGGAGGCCAGCTGTGCTACATTCACATTTACATTTAGGGCATTTGGCAGACGCCAAAGCGACTTACAAAAAGTACATTTGTCATAAGAAGGTGAAACCCTTCATTGCTGCTAATACAGTAAGAAAGTCACCAGAACAAGTTTCAAGCATTTCAATTGCTAGGTTAACCATTGCTAGTATACAAGATCTCTGACTAAGTGCCAAGTTACAAAGAGCGATCAAAGTGCCGAATTACAAAGAGCGGTTAAAGTGCCAAGTTCCAACGAGTGATTTAAAGTGCCAACAACAAATAAGAGCATGTGGGTAGGGTTATGCAGGGCTCAGGTGAACACTGAACAAGTGGGTCTTGAGTCTCTTCCGGAAAATGGGGAGTGAATCTTGCAGTCCTGACATTGGCAGGGAGCTCCTTCCACCACTGCGGTGCCAAAACGGAGAGGAGTGCTCGAGCAGGGGCGTGGTGTTTCACCAACGCTTGGGAGGTAGGTAGGGGCAGTTCCATTGACGGCTTTGTAGGCCAGTAGCATCGTCTTGAGTTTGATGCGAGCCACTACAGGGAGCCAGTGGAGGCCGTGGAAGAGGGGGGTCTAACAGGGCTAACAGTGCACTGTGGGTGAACCGCCTCCCCCGAACGGCACGTCTCTCTTTGTCTGTGGCCTTTCACTCCCTCATGCCATCCAACATGTCCCAAAGAGTCTCCTCCAATGAACGCACAAACACCCTTTAAAGCAGCCTCTCTAAAGCCAGGCCTTTGTTTCCCTCCACAGGACGCAGTGGACGGCCCAGAAGATCATACACCCGTCCTGGAAGAGGAAACCCTCCTACATCAAAAAGCAACGTAGGTGTACACCTTGGTGTCTGTGTCCCCCCAGTGTGGGGCAGGATGGACCCCTGGGGTGTCTGAAAGTGGGTGGGGTGTCTGAAAGCGGGTGGGGTGTCTGAAAGCGGGTGGGGTGCAGCAGCTTTGAGTGCATGTCAGCTGAGTCAGCTGAGTTTATGCACTACGATGCATTACACAGAAACGAAGCCCACAACATTGAAACGCATGCAACACAAGAGTCTAGCAGCCTGTGTTTGTGTGACTTGCAGCGCTTTGTGAGGCCGTGGTGTTCTGAAGGGGGCTGTCTGAACACTGTACACCCCTCCCCCCCCCCAGGGATGGCCGACCAGCTGCGGACGGCGTTCACACGGCTCAACGGGACCCCCGCCGAACCCCAGCGCCCGCCCCCCTCCAGCTTCAGGTTCCGCTGGGGGGGTGAGGGGGGTGAGGGGGTGAGGGGGGTGAGGGGGGTGGGGAGGCGGCCAGCTGGGACGGCCCCAGTCTGAGGCACAAGGTCCTGGACACGGTGGTGAAGAAGGGGCCGGACGGGGGAGACCCCCGTCAACGAGGCCCTCTGGCATCGAGCCCTGAAGAAGTGCAGCCGGTACCGCTCCCATGATGCATTGCTTCCGCCGCCACCACAAACATACACGCATGCACACACACACACACGCACACACGGAACTCGCACACGCAGGCACAAACACCCAGGGCGCGCGCACGCACACACACACACACACACTCTGTGTGACTGATATTCAAACAAAAGCTAACTATATGTCAATTATAAGGAAAGGGAAGTTAATGATGTGCGAAAGTGCATTTGATGAGAACACTGTGGTAAAGGCTAAGTGGAGCATTCATGCACATCATTCAGTGAATTCCTCCACTTCTCCTGCTGCCCATTGGATGTTTTACGCTAACATTTGCTTTATAATAATGGCGCCTCAGACCTGTGGCTAGTAATCTGTTTTTATAACAGGTTTGACCTTTCAAATTTGGAATCATTTTCATTCAATTCATTATCGGGCTTTGAATTGCCTCTTCTGCTTATTCTTCTCTGTGTGTGTGTGTGTGTGTGTGTGTGTGTGTGTGTGTGTGTGTGTGTGTGTGTGTGTGTGTGTGTGTGTGTGTGTGTGTGTGTGTGTGTGTGTGTGTGTGTGTGTGTGTGGTGTGTGTGTGTGTGTGTGTGGGTGTGTGTGGCTCCACAGTAATGACGTCGTAGATGTAAACCTCTCAGCCCACAACACAACCCTTAAAGGTGCGTGTCTCGTTCCCCCTGCAGGACCTGCTGGAGCCACTTCAAGGAGGACAAAGCCACGCTGCCCAGCATGTACTGCTGGCTCCTGGAGCTCCTGTCCTTCCTGCTGGGGGTGAAGGAGGCCCTGCTCCACCAGGAGGTGGTCCGGGTGGAGCTCCTCCTCCTGCTGCCACCGTCCCCGAAGGCTCCGCGGGTCCCGGGGTGGTCCCCGGGAGGGGGGTGAGACCCGGGAGGGGGGTGAGACCCGGGAGCAGGGGGGGGGCTGGAGGAACCAGAAGAGCAGCCCGCAGCTCAGGAACCAGGAGGGGGAACCCCGCCTCACGGGCCAGCCGCAGAAAAGTGAAACCGTGATGCCTTTAGTTTTTGTTGTTTTGTTGTTTTGTTGTCGACGCCTGGGCACGGTGGAAGCACCCGGCAAGAGCAACTGTTTTCTCTTCAAAACATTGTTTTATTTTTATACAGCAATGTACTGCAGGGCCCTGTGAGAATGTTCATGTCTACTGTTTTCTCTTCAAAAAACATTTTTATTTTATTTTTATAAAGTAATGTACTGCTGGGCCCTATGAGAATATTCATGTCAAAATTGTTTTATTTTATTATAAACCAATGTATTGCAGGTTCCTCAGAACCCTCATTCACTACATGCGTTTTAGTACACAGCACATCACATGTGTGTCATATACATAGACATTATTCAAATGAAGAAGGAAACAAACTAATTTGAATGAATCCGCTCTACGGACAACTTGCTGTCCCTGAAAACTCAGCACGCCTCGAGAATAACTCGACTCTGATGTACTGTAGGCCTGCACATAAACCTACACATGATCTCAATGACACGTTGATTTAAGGTATTGGTCATTTTGTCAAAACAAAACAAAACAACATAGGAACAGTCTACATAACGCTATAACTTTTTTTTTTTTAAGGAAAAAAAAAGTATGTAGGCATACTTATGTAATCGTATACATGCATACCAATTGAGATACGTTACATTTATAATAACACGATGTAGGGTGTTAAGAAAAGCACATAATAGTAGTCAAGTAAATTATACGTGCGTGCATACTAATATAGTAAGACATGTTCTGAATTCACCTTAAACAAAGAAGTTGAGCCAAGTAGCGATGAGGCCTGGAAATGCAAATTCAGTTTCCCCCAAAACGGATTCCCACAACTAATTGTTCTTCTTCACTTCTATGCAAATGTAAATGTGCTGTCAAAAGACCCGCAACGCCAGCCCACTAACATCACTCCCATCGCCAGGCGCAGGGTTTCCCCTCAGAAACAGGTTTCTCTCCACACCACCACACTAGTTCAACATTCTCGCTGGAGCGAGAAAAGCAGACAAAACTCGTTCTCGGTGGACGGGAGTGGACGGCTGTCGGCGTCTCCGCCGCTCAACCGCATTTCCCAATTGGAGCGATCATCACTGACGGGAAAGTTCCAGTCCGACGCGATGACGGAGGAGTCTGCCAGGTAAGTTATCTCACAGTGGAGCCGAGACCGCCTGCTCTGTCCGGAGGGTCGCTCAGTCTCCACACCTGCTGGTCTCTCAGGTGTCTGCTTCACGTCGTCCACCGTGATGCGGTGCTCGCAGTGTGATGGACTGTATTGTGATCATTGTGAACATTGTAAAGTGCGTGCAACCAAAGTGGTGATCGCAACACTATCGCACGACAGTGTAGTTAGTGTTTGTTGTTGTTGTTCTGATGTAACGTAAGGCAACTTGTCAGAAAGAAAAAAGGTTTTTGTTTGTGTTTTTTTCTATATCTGTCTAAACTCTTCGTGTTTTTTTTCGATAATGTAATTTACTACAGAGGACATTTTAACATTTCTCCTGTGGAGTATTTTTTTTAATTACATTTCACGTTGTGGTCAACATTTCCTCCTCATTTATCAACTATTAACTATTAATATTTGCGAAACAGAAACTAAACTGGGAAACGAGGAAAAGATGCAACCCTCTGGTTTAGGTATAAATAAATAACTTGTGAGGGTCCCGGAATGAGACCCTCTCCCGCGTGCGCAGCCTGCATAATCTGTTCATTTCATTACTTTTTAAGTGATCGAAAACTGCAATATTCAAACGTAATATTATTTCTGAGCTTTAAATTGTCGTCTTTAATGATGTCATGTTGAGTCATGTCATGTTATGTCACTTTTAACAGCTAGGTCTACAACACAACTTCAGGGAAACGGCGCCCTCATGTGTTGGTTTGACGCCACAGTCCCCAGACAGCTACCGTAGTAACTGCTTGATATCTTTTGTTAGTTATCTGATATTAATTGCCAACAACAGCAAAGAGAATCCTAATATATTATTTATGTCATGTTTGACAGGAGAAGTCAGAATTCTAAACTATTAACTTAAGAAATTAGCGGGGGTTTTGTAACAATTGTGTAAAAATAAGATACAATTCTCAGATACACGATGGAATCTATTATTAATGATCACCATTGTGAGGGAAACATTGATACACATCAATTTAGTTAGTTATACGAAATCAATTCAGAATATGTGACATAGAATCAGACAAAAAATAATATTATTGCCATGTCTTAAGAGTAGAAGCTGTCGATTTCTACCTTTCTGCTAGTCTATCTCTCACCCATCAACACACACACACACACACACCTCACATTTTTTTCTGGGTACAATTTATATTTTAACAGAGATGATATTTTTCATCTCTGTTAGCAGACTTTAATTAAATGGAGCTACATTTACAAATGTAAATAGCGGTTAGGGCAGTTATATTAGGGTAACTACGGTTTCATTTAGGTGTTTTTTATTTCAAGAGAGCCAAAATAATGTGTTTGTGTGATTGACCTAACCCAAAGTAACATGGTTATAACACACTGTCCCTTCCTCAGCACACAGTAGACCTACATGACTACAATAGATTACATCACAGTAGTGTTGGAAGTGTTTACTCATTTAATTTCATATTATGGTGACAACCCTTGTCTTTATGTATCCAGTCAAATGTGATATATTTCTATATTGTCACAATATCTTTGTCAAAAAAAACATCTGATTGAATCAGTCATTACCAACTGTTGTTTCCTTTAACAGGAAGAGGGGCGTGGTCATGCTCACCGCCGACCAATCGTACGAGGGCGTCTCGGGCGGTTACCCTGACGACGACGACATGTGGAGGAGCCTTCCTAGAGAGCCCTCTGACAGCCGCCTCCAAGGCCATGCTGAGCGTCAACGGAGACGAGGAAGCTTCCGGAGCCCTGGGCATGCTCTATGAATACTACAAAGTAAAAGCCTTTCTTCTATTTTGGTTGTTGGGTTGCAGAATTCAACTCAGGACATCTGAATAAAAGTACAACATTTAGTCTTGCGTTGTGCAAAAACTCTGTGTCACCATTTTTTTAATCCCTACTGTATTCTAAAAAGAGATTTAACTGAACAGCAGGAAAGGTTCTACAGCAACAACGTACTGTCTAGTCGACTCACTGGCTTGTTTGTTCTCTGATCAGATTCCCCGGGACAAGAAGCCTGAAACCAGCAAAACGTACAGTTTCTTTATTTCATCATTCTTTCACTGTTATGCTGTTACAGTACATTAGTTCATAGAACACCACACACACAACAAAAACAAAAGTTTAACCCCTGTTGATATTGTTCATGTTGTTATTGTCATTGTTGATGAAGATGTTGACGATGACGTCATCGATGACGTTGCTGTGGATGATCATTCTGACGTTAATGTTGTTGTCACTGTTTGGGTGGTCCCCCCCCGTCTCCTGTAGCCATGGCAGCAGCTTCCTGGTCCCCTACCAGGACTCCCTGCCGACCATGACCCCGCTGACCAACGTGCCCCTGCACACCGGGGGCCGCCCCAGCCCCCCGAGCACGCCAAGGCCAGAGGCTCGCACCCCCAGCCGTACCCGGGGTCCCTCGTCCCGCCGCCCGCCTACTCGGACCCTCGCCACGCCCTCCCCGAGGCGGTGGCCCCGCCCCCTGGCCCCCAGGGGTTCGGAGCCGCCCCGGGGGATGCTGGGAGCCTGGGGCACCGGGGCAGCAGCCCCGGGTCCCTCACCCCGGACTCCACGCGCCAGGTGAGGGCAGACGCACACAGACACACACACACAGAACCGGATTCATTTTACTTACAAATTCCCCCAAACTCTCATCCTCCGTAACCTAGCAACAGCAAGTGTAAGAACCCCAATAGCGCGAATACGACTCTGAAAATAAAGAGGCTGTTTGAAGGAGTGGACGTGTACGTGACCGTGTCAGCTCCACGCCCCCCTCCTCTGGTTCCAGTTCCCTGACTCCCGCTGCCTCCCTACAGTCGGGATCAGTTGCTCCCCTAATCTGATTGAAGCCCGGCTAATGCAGCCCTGTGGTGTTTGTATTGAGTTCCCCATCAGGGTGCCACGCCTGAAGGGTACACCGCCGGCCCGGTTCAACCGCTGCAAGTCAGAGCTGGGGTCGGCCGGCAGCCGGGCCACCAGCCACCGTCTTCATACGCACTTACCATGACTGTACATTACATCACAGTGGAGACAGAATGGATGCACACTGTCTCCTGAGCTTTAAACAATATCCATTTCTTACATTGCATTCTGTCTGTGTGTGTGTGTGTGTGCGTGTGTGCGTGTGCGTGTGTGCGTGTGTGCGTGTGTGTGTGTGTGTGTGTGTGTCTGTGTGTGTGTGTGTGTGTGTGTGTGCATGTGTGTGTCTGTGTGTGTGTGTCTGTGTGTGTTTGTGTGTGTGTGTGTGTGTGTGTGTGTGTGTCTGTGTCTGTGTCTGTGTGTGTGTGTGTGTGTGTGTGTGTGTGTGTGTCTGTGTGTGTGTGCGTTCCAGGGTTTCGCTCTACCAGAGACCTCCAGATGTGTCTGGGGTCGGTCAGTTCAGATGAGCTTCCCCTGGACAACTCTGCATCGTAAGCAGCTGAGATTCATCCTAGATTAATAATCCTAATAATAATAACGAGTATAGTTTAACGAGTATAGTTTAACGAGTTTAGTTTAAGATGTTAGAGTTTAAATCTCTAACATCTTATCCTTCTCTCAATCTATCTCTCTCTTCCTCCCCTCTCTATCTCTCTCCCCCCCCCCCCCCCCACTCTACCTCTCTCCCCTTCTCTTGCCCTCTCTCTCGCTCTCTTCATACCCTCTCTGTTCTCTATCTCCCCTCTTTACATCTTTCTCTCTCCCCTGCCCTCTCCCTCTCTCTCCCCCTCCCTCCCTCTCTCTCCCCCTCCCTCCTCTCTCTCTCCCCTCCCAGCCACCATTTTAAGTACATTCTGGAGGCACCACAGTCCCTGAGGCCAAAGACTACCAGTGGCCCCACCAGCTACCTCAACAAGGGCCAGTTCTACCCCATCACCTTGTGTTACCATGACGACGGCCCCGGGCCCCCACAGAACCATCACACCGTCCGGTAGGGGAAGGCACACACTGTACCGCTCCGATGGTTTCCCCCCCTGTGTTAGATATGCAATGTCAAGCTTTTCTGACGCAGCTTTTAACTCCATTGAAAAATATATGAAGTAGAACATTTGCCAAGAACACAACCTGCCCATCCACAATTTAACACATGCTGGAGTAGGTCTCTATGAGTCGTTATACTGTGATCCCCTTTTCATGGTTCCTGCTCTCTAATAATGATTCAGCCACAACTGTAGCTGCAACTCAAGCCACCAGAGGCTGCTCACGGGAAGGCTCCCATTGTACTGGTTTAAATATGTTCAGTGAAATCCCCTGATGAAGTTAACAGTCACCCCCATTAACCACCAGGTGTGATGATTAGCCATTGTGCTTCTGCCACTTCTGATGTCACAAATGGGTGGATTCAGAAACGGCTTGGAATGGCTGACAACGACGTCACGCCCGGTGGTGAAGCAGGGCCTTGGAAAGAGAAACTGCAGCTGTACCTGTCTCTGTCACTGCAGCTGTACCTGTCTCTGTCACTGCAGCTGTACCTGTCTCTGTCACTGCAGCTGTACCTGTCTCTGTCACTGCAGCTGTACCTGTCTCTGTCACTGCAGCTGTACCTGTCTCTGTCACTGCAGCTGTACCTGTCTCTGTCACTGCAGCTGTACCTGTCTCTGTCACTGCAGCTGTACCTGTCTCTGTCACTGCAGCTGTACCTGTACCTGTCACTGCAGCTGTACCTGTCTCTGTCACTGCAGCTGTACCTGTCTCTGTCACTGCAGCTGTACCTGTCTCTGTCACTGCAGCTGTACCTGTCTCTGTCACTGCAGCTGTACCTGTCTCTGTCACTGCAGCTGTACCTGTCTCTGTCACTGCAGCTGTACCTGTCTCTGTCACTGCAGCTGTACCTGTCCTCTGTCACTGCAGCTGTACCTGTCTCTGTCACTGCAGCTGTACCTGTCTCTGTCACTGCAGCTGTACCTGTCTCTGTCACTGCAGCTGTACCTGTCTCTGTCACTGCAGCTGTACCTGTCTCT
Source organism: Urophycis tenuis (assembly GCA_036785325.1). Classification (NCBI taxonomy): domain Eukaryota; kingdom Metazoa; phylum Chordata; class Actinopteri; order Gadiformes; family Phycidae; genus Urophycis; species Urophycis tenuis. Next base: position 26,244 of record JAXIVH010001332.1, read on the forward strand.
GTCACTGCAGCTGTACCTGTCTCTGTCACTGCAGGCTGTACCTGTA
>JAXIVH010001333.1:0-26288 GCA_036785325.1 Urophycis tenuis
CCAGGGGTTTCACGTCGTGCTTGGCGTGTTTGCCCTCCTCCATGCATTTCAAGCACACGGGAGCCTTGCAGTTCATGCAATACATGCTGAAGTTTTCCGCTTCGTGCTCCGCGCAGGTGGCCGGCTTGCGCGCCGTGGCCGGCGGCTGCTGCGGTGGCGGCGGCGGCTGGGCTCTCGCCGCCGCCGCGTTCGCCGCCTGGCCCGGCGGCACCAGGCGGTGCTTGGCGAGCGGACCGCGGGAGGGGTGGCACCGCTGCTGACACGGGGCGCAGTAGAACACGTCGCACTGCTCGCAGAACACCGTGGCGTCGACGGGGTTCCGATCGCACAGCTGACACTTCACCGCGGCCGTGGCGGCGCGACCCTGCTGGTAGCGCGACACGATGGACTCCACCAGTCGGTTCCGGGGGAAGCCCTTGAGTCCCCGCTCGTCCACCGAGACGCTGCGGTGGCACAGCGGACACGTGATGGAGCAGTGGTGGCGGTGGACGCCGCCGCCGCCACTGCCGCCACCACCGACCAGAGTCGGGGGGAAAACTCGCACCCCGTTCGGAGACTTGAGGCACGGCGTGTACGAGCCGTAGCCGCTGTCCGTCTCGCTGTACATGCTCATCTTGTCCATGTCCAGGTAGTCATAGTCTGAGGTGCCCGACGCCCGGCCGCCGCCGCCGCCGTGCGGAGGCGTCTCGCCCTCCGGGGTCTGGACGATGATGTTCCGAGCGCACGCCAAACACACGTTGTGCGAACACGGTAAAAGGATAGGGTCCTTGAAAAGAGAGCCGCACACGGGGCATTTTAATTCTTCGTCCATGTTTATTTGGTTATTTCCGTCTATTCACCGAGAGAGAGAGAAAAACACCTGATGTATGGAGCGGAGCCGGGAGAGTCGGCCGAAATCTATGAAAACACTCCAGCACTGGTTGATACGGACAGCTCCTTTCGTGCCGGCACGCATGCGCAGAGGAAAAGTGGCAGCGGATTGGCTGTTCCTTGCGGTTCCAGCACGAGTTGCTACATAGCTGACTATCCTATCATATCACTCTTTACCATTCACACTATGGAAAAGATGGAATCATGATACAAAAATAAAGAATGTTGAATGTTGATTTACATAAAACATTTCCTGTTTTTGTATGTTGTTTGTATGATGCAGGTCGGTCTATTTGAGACCTTCACAAAATAACCTCAGGTAAACATCAACTTCAACATACTAACCTGTGTATGGTGAAAATGACATCACCGTCAACCATACGGGCCGGTTGGCGCTGCCCTTGAGGTGGTCGGTGGTTATTTTGGATGTAGACAATATCATTGTTATGAAAGGTTGTACACAATTAATCAAATTGTCATCAAATGCACACACAGATGTGGCCCTCGGGAGAACTCTGGTCATTCGGGGCCCGTTATGGCATTTAGGCAATCTAACTCCTTACACTGAACTCACTGTAATGAGGAAGGTATCCATGACACCGAGATAACAGCTTTCTCTCCATCTTCCTTCAAGGGTTTACAGGCCAGCCACGCTAATGGCTAGAGTCAAAATACACATCTTTAAACACACACACACACACACACACATGGACACACGCGCACACACACACACACACACACACACACACACACACACACACACACACACACACACACACACACACACACACACACACACACACACACACACACACACACACACACACACAGCTCTGTTGTATTAACAGCTGATATAATATTCTTGGATAAAGTGTACTATGGACAATGAACAACCCATTTATATGAATTACGTGAATCTCTTTCACACTGATTTGACTGAACGGATGACTAATTTGGTTCAGCCTGAGCCGTAGGCTGTGAAGAGGAGAATGTGATTGTGTAGGCCTGCAGAACGCTAGTAACCTAATAATAGAGTCCACCGGATGACACATCAATCCTGCCATAGCCATTTTTTTTCACATGGTGAGCCAACAGTTTTCAAGTTCATTAAAATATGACTCACGGTTTAGATGTTGAAGAGGAACTTTAACTTTGGCCTCATACGAGGTTTTACCAAAATGTATCATAATGAATGTTGGCTGTATATTATTTGAAATATTTTTTTCATAAAAATGGGAGTCAACAGATTGTACTGGACCTTGCTTTTCCTCATATACATTGCTGCCACTAGAGGGCACTCAATACCAAGTCAAATACAAATTTTGGATGGTTTTCTAAACAGTGAAACCACAATGTGTGTTGACATCTGTCCAATCTTTTACCCTGTAATGGTAGGGTTATGCAAACACACAAACAACCAAGCATCTCAATTATCTCCCTGATTATGTGATGATTTGGATTCAATCAATTTAAATACTACAAAAAGGCAGGGTTGAGAAACAGAGTTGGGAAACGGACAACAAATGTCACTGTGCATATTAATTTTTTTTTTTTTTTAATTGAATGTGCTAAAAACAATATCTGGCAACATGGACAGTTATAGATATACATAATTTTGACTCAACAGTGCAATGGCTTTTGAAACCAATCATCCCTTTTTGAAATCAGTCACATCATTTATTTAAGGCTTGAATTCAGTGAGGTGTGATTTTGAAGCCCAGTTATGTTATAATTACTAGATATTTCAGGTCGATAACTATGAGTTCACCGAATATACACAAAACCTCATGATAAAAGCACAACGAGGATTACAAAACTATACAAGGGGGGAAAAAAATCTTTCAAGCTTTTTCTTTCTAACGTAGCTCAACAATCAGACTCAAGCAAATGTCGACAAACGTAGCATTTTAAAATAGAGCGATTCCCACCTTGCCTGCGCACTTTACTATAAAGCATATTGTGTCGACCCCCTCTGAAATGTGCACTTTACATGTGGTTCCTCCGGGCAGCAGTGGCATTCGGCATCAGGGTCTGTATTAGTGTGTGTGTGTGCGCTAACGGGTTCAAAGTAATCACGATGGGGTTCATTATGAAACTAACGGCGGAAAACCCACGGCCTGGCCCCCTGACGGCCTGGCCCCCTGACGGCCTGCGGGGCGGCGCGGGACGGCGGGGGGCCCCCCCTCCTACACCAGCGAGGTGGTGCTCTCTGGGTTCACCTTGAGCGAGCGGCTGCTCTTCCGCAGGTCCTGCAGCTGCTTGGCGGGCTTGCCCACCGCCTCCTCGAAGCGCAGCTCCACCACCGGCAGCACCGTGTCGTGCAGGAAGGTGGCGTTGTGCACCACGAACGCCTTCTTCTCGCCGTCCTGCTCGCAGCGCAGGCTGTAGTCCACGTGCTGCAGCGCCACCAGGATGATCTCCCGCAGGCTCTCCAGCAGCACCATGTGCAGCTCCGCCACGTAGAGCTTCAGGCCCTCCTCCAGGAAGCCCATCATCTGCTTGGTGAAGGCCACCACCGTGTAGCTCAGGTTCACCCAGCAGTCGTCGCCCGTGTACTGCTCGAAGTCGCCGATGCCGCTGACGCGCATCTCCTCCTGCGGAGGAGGAGGGGGAGGAGGGGGAGGAAGAGGAGGAGGAGGGGGAGGAGGAGGAAGAGGAGGAAGAGGAGGAGGAGGGGGAGGAGGAGGAGGAGGAGGGGGAGGAGGGGGAGGAGGGAGAGGAGGAGGGGGAGGAGGAGGAGGAGGAGGAGGAGGAGGAGGAGGAGGAGGAGGAGGAGGAGGAGGGAGAGGAGGAGGGGGAAGAGGAGGGGGAGGAGGAGGAGGAGGAAGAGGAGGAGGAGGGGGAGGAGGAGGAGGAGGAGGAGGAGGAGGAGGGGGAGGAGGAGGAGGGGAGGGGTGACGTGAGGTTAGCATGCCTTACGTTGTTGCGTGCTAGTAAATCGCTGCACGGCGGTACGAATACATCGCATCTATTCGTGTTCCGTTCAATGCGCTTTACTGGTCACGCCTACAAAATGATGCTCGACAACGCAGAGCTGTTGTTTTGGTCTTTTGTTCATACAACTGAATAGCAGCTCAAATATACATATTAGAAAATATATACGAAAAACGGTTTTAAATAGTAGAAAAATTAATGAATGAATGAAAAATACATGTAAATGTATTTGTGCATAGATACGAATGTGGTCGAACCCCTTAGTTACCAACTATGTTCTAACGAGCCTTACCAACATGTAACTGTGTTAGTGAGTCCCTAACGGATACGGTCACAGAGAGAAGTGCTCAAACCCCCCCCCCCCGGCTCGGTGGTCTTTACCTTGAGTTTGGCCAGGGCCTCGGGGGTCATGAGGTTCATCCGCCTCCACATCTCCTCCGAGTTCCGGTGCTTGGTGGCCTCGATGATGATGTCCTTGTAGCTGAGCAGCGCCGCCTTGATGTCCTTCACCAGCAGGGACTGCAGCGTGAAGGTCAGGTCCAGGCCGATGTCGCTCAGCTGCTTGCAGTGCTCCTTGGCCACCTTCACGCACTCCGCCGCCGTCGTCAGGCTCTCCTGGCTGTCGAACACCTGGCGGGCCGTGCAGTGACGTGTGTTAATGGAGCCTTAGGCGGGGGCCAACTGGCAGAGGGAAGCGGGGAGAAGGCCAGCTTGCCTAGCAGCAGGCCCTCCCTAGCTTTTTGAATTGTGATTGGTTTTATACCGTCACTTGTTATTTGTTGTATGTCTAGACCGCTGTGCTATGTCATCTTGGCCAGGACACTTTTGCAAAAGAGATTTGTAGTCTCAGAATGCTTTCCTGGCAAAATAATAAGGTACTATGAAAGGAAAGGTACTTGGAATTGCTCCACTATCATTGGGTTAAAATTCTATAGGCATTTGAGAAGTCTACTGTCCATTATAATGTTGGCAAGCCTTTAACAAAAATCCAATAAAAACCACAAAAAAAATCCAATATTTAAAAAGTTTAATAAAAGTCCTGTTTGAGCCCTGTTGGATGGAACTACTGACACTGCAAACTGAGGATCAGTATGGCTTGAAAACCACCATAGCAGAAGGAATATGGAAACAACTCTTCTAGCCAAGTACACACAACAGTTTGCTTGTTTGTCCATGACATATCGTAACAGCGAGCGTATCCACACATTTCCTTTTTGGACATAGAGTGCAGAAAGCCCTTCCACAGTTCAAGTCCATAATGTTCCTACCACCTACTGACCACGCCGGTCACACCACAACCAAGTTAACTTTCCGTGACAAAATCACCCATTGACGCGTGTGCTCACACATTACGCGGCCTCCTCCTCTTCCTCCATCACCCGCCCACCCACCCACCTGCTTGCAGAAGGCGCTGACGAACATCCTCATGGCCGACCGGGACCAGACCACGAACGCCGAGTAGCAGCCCGTGTTGCCGGCGAAGTCCATCTCAAACTCCTTGGCCGTCTCCAGCAGGCTGGTGAAGAAGATGTTGCACAGCTTGTGGATGTAGAGCAGGGTGGCGCCCTCGATGCGCAGCTGCCGTATGGCCGTCTGCACAGCCGCCGCGCGGTTCTTCAGGAACAGCTCGCACGCCTTGGTGGACTGGCCTGTGGGGGGCGGGGGAACAAGGGCATGCAGGAGAGCAGGAACGCAGATTGAAATTATGAAAAGGACTGTAGGAATACGAGGTTTCTGATGTGCGCACTCGCTAGTTTTACATTTACTTTAACATTTAGGGGCATTTAGCAGACGCTTTTATCCAAAGCGACTTACAAAGAGTACATCTGTCATAAGAAGGTGAAACATTTAATTGCTGCTAATACAGTAAGAAAGTCCCCAGAACAAGTTTTAAGCATTTCAATTGCTTGATTAACCCATTGCTAGTATTTAAAGAAACCAAAACTGTAATCCAATCCAATTGCAAGGGAGGGATCGCTATGTGTAAGATAACGACTCCAGAGTGGAGCTGGACCCGTGAGACAGCTACACTGACCCAGTCTGACCAGCTGGGACACCGCCCGGCGGGTGGCCTTGGGTCCCCCGCGGAGCGACCTGTCCGGCGACAGCTCAAACACCAGCACCTCCGTCAGCTGGCGCACGCGCTCCTCCACCTTGCAGCGGAGCTCCTTGACCCGCTGGGTGACGGGCTGGTCGCGGAGGTACTCGTTGAGCTTGTCCAGCAGGTCCACGGCGCCCTCAAAGTCCCGCTGAGCGATGCACACGTCCAGGTCCTCCGGGAGCTCCTGGATCCACTCCATGCTCAGGTCCACCGCGGCGCCCTCCGAGTCGACGGGCGCGTCGTCCTCCTCGTCGAAGGGGTTGGTGGACACCTCGGGCCGCACGGGCGAGTTGGGCATCTCCTCCTCCTTCTGGCGTTTGTCCTTGGTGACTTTGTTCTTCTTGGTTTCGTCCAGAATCTCCAGCCATTCTTTTTTCACCTTGCTGTTTTCCGCCTGGAAGATGCGGCTCTCTGGGAACATGAGGATCTTGAACATGTCCTTCATGGGCGGATGCTCCTTCACGTTGACCACAGCAAAGCTCTCCAAATCGTACAGGGCGTTGTATTTATACTTCACCGTGCCCCGGCGATTGGGCAGCCAGGTGGCAATAAGGAGGCAGTCATTCATGAGAAAGGCATGCACTCTCTGGACTGGGTTCATGTTTTCAACATCAAATTCGGCAAGGTCACCATTGTAAACCAAGTGCCTTCCCGGGGTGTCCATGATGTTCTTACCCCCCTCGACCTTCTCTAGTAGTGACGTCAGAGTCCTCTGCTTTACTTCTTCTGTTTCCTTTGGGAAGGCGGCTAGCATCTCCTTCGATGTTTCATCCTTGTCTGTTGACAACAAGGCCTGTGTAATGCTCTCCATGATGCTCTTCTGCTCTGTAAGAATATGACTGAGCTGGTACATTTCACTCTCCAAGTAGGAGATTTCTTTGGCCGTCTCAATAAACTGCCTGTAATTCTTATATACATTTTTCTTCAGATTTTGCGCCGTTTCATCGGCCAAAGTCTGTATTTTTTGACGATGTTCCTGCAAATCCCTGTCGCCATCAGATTGCTGTGACAGCTGCTTGACGTAGTTTTGCGGATCAAAATTAGCCGATTCCAATTGCTTTCGCAGCCGACTTCCAGTTTCTGACATTTTTAAACCGGTGCCTTCCTTATTTTAGGTATGCTAAATGTAAATGGTGAGGGGTTTATACAGTTAATTGTAAATAAAGCTAGCTCACGACTACTTGCAACCCATACAGGAAGCTGCAAGCAGGTCTACGCCTTAAAACGTCATGGGTTACAGAAAGTGGTTGGCCAACCATACACGTCTATGATTCAAATATTGTCTTTTATTGAAGCTATTTAATACCCATAGAAAATGTGAATAATTTGCGAGAACATATTTTTATGTCCCCAATTTATAGATGTGTCGGATAATAAAGTGTTATCAACCTGTTGTTATGCATTGTTTTAATGCATTAAAACTCCGGAATACACTTTGTTTCCCCAGCGTCCTAAAAGGAACAACATACCGTTACCGAAACGTAAACAGAAATGGGTCTCAAAGAATTTGCCGCCTGCTTGTTAGCTATATATTTACCACCTTTTTAGCGTTTAACATTTTGTCGTTTTCATGGGTGAAGTACTTTTTACATTGCTCACCGAGGCATAGTAATGTAACCTTTGCGAGCTAACTATACTCATTATTCTTGCCATCCCTGACTGTGACACATCCTCAATTTCATCATGGACGAAGACTTTATGGTTGCTCTTCGGCTACAGGAACAATTTGACATTGAATATGAGTCGTCATTATTTTCCCCAACGAACTTCGACGACAACAGCGTTGAGCAAAGTATTAAAAAACGAAAATTGGAATCCGGGGGTAGTGGTTTTCCCAATGCGTACCGTCACCCGTCCGCCCGAGTGGAAAGGCCGATGTCCATTGTGGATGAGTCCTGGGAGATCATGGACCCCAGCCCTGATGTTCGAGCTATGTTTCTGGAGTTCAATGACATGTTCTTCTGGGGCAAGCTCAGTGGAGTCGAGGTCAAATGGAGCCCAAGAATGACACTGTAAATTCACCTTCACACACACGATCAGAATTATGTTGTGTGTTTCCATGATTTAGCATATGACGAAATAGTGATGGCTTGTTGATAAGAAACACTTACGTATATTGTATATATTATGTTGTATGTCTACATTGTTATTTTTCTGTCCAGTTGTGCAGGTGTGTGTTCTTACGAAGGCAGAGGTGGGCTGTGTTCAATTCGACTTAGCGAGCCGCTGTTGAAACTTAGACCCAGGCGGGACCTCGTGCAGGTACTCCCATATATCCGTTATTATTTGCACATTTTGCATGTCCATAATGTGAGGACGATAACACGTAACACATGTATCACATAGACATTAAAGGCATCGTATTCTACTTGACAGCGCCTGGTTATGAATGAGGCAATAATGATGTTGCATGCTGCCTTAAGTCCCCTCTTGTTTTTGTTTTTCAACAAATCTGTTATGCTGATGATGGTTTGATAAGTTATCTACTGAATCATCTGGTATTGGAGAAAAAAAACAATATGCCTGTCATGATGTCATGTGATGTCATGTCATGTCATGTCATGTCATGAGTTCACCTGAACCCTGCATAACCCTACCCTCATGCTCTTATTTGTTGGACGTCTTGGCACTTTAATCACTCTTTGTAACTTGCCACTTAAGTCAGAGATGTTGTGTACTAGCAATGGTTAACCTAGCAATTGAAATGCTTGAAACTTGTTCCGGTGACTTTCTTACTGTATTAGCTGCAATGAAATGTTTCACCTTATGACAAATGTACTATTTGTTAGTCGTTTTGGATAAAAGTGTCTGCTAAATGCCCTCAATGTAATGGGTTGCACTATGTTATCATTCACAATGCTCTCGCCCACCAGACGCTCCTCCATGAGATGATTCACGCGCTGCTGTTTGTGACCCAGAACAACCGAGACAGAGACGGACATGGACCTGAGTTCTGTAAGCACATGGACAGGATCAACACTGCCACCGGGACCAAAATCACTGTATGTGTGTTGGTATTGTAAACTGTGTTCAATCGCTGGCATGTCTGTCAACTTTAGCAAAACGTTGTGTGTCCTTGACAGAGTTTGTTTGCCAGAATACCTTTTGTATCATGACTGCTGCTCATGAGTGTTGGTCTAGTAGAGAATAATAAATAAGATTAAAAAAACTTCAAATATCAACAATTCTGTAAAAAGATGTGATGATGTCCAAGGAGGAAACCTTATTTAAATGTGGTATAGGAACTGTATTAACCTCTTCGATGGAGACTTTCTATTCGCCACTGTGATTTCAGTAGAATCATACAGATTCTTGATGGATTTAGATGTTTTGCCCCCACTGAGTCAAGATGTTACAATTGATGTATATCGATTCTTCAATAATCCTTTGGAGTGTAATATTAGAGGCCATCTTGTTTTTGTCTGATACACAAACAAATCAATTTGACCCTTTTGCCTTTACTACCTTTTAAAAAGGTGTCTTTACCAGAACCTTCAATTATTGTTTTAGTCATTTCACTCTTCACTCTTTGTTGCACATCTGGCCAGGTGTACCACACCTTCCACGACGAGGTGGACCTTTACCGGCAGCACTGGTGGAAATGCGACGGGCCCTGCCAGAACCGAAAGCCTTACTTTGGATTCGTGAAGAGGGCCATGAACCGGGCGCCGTCCGCCCAAGACCCCTGGTGGGGAGACCACCAGAGGACCTGCGGCGGGACTTACCACAAGGTCAAGGAGCCCGAGGGCTACGGCCAGAAGAAAGGCAAGGCGGAGTCGAGCAAGGATAACAAAGCCGGGGGGAAGAAGCCAGCGTTAAGCGCAAAGCCATCCAGCACAACCACGGCCGGTGAGCTCATTCTTCAGAACCTGATCTCCTGCTTTGTTTGTCACATTTTTTTTTGCAGTGTTGCTAAATACTATAGGTGTTCAGGGAAGGTTCACATGTTGCATTTGGTCAGCCTTTGTTTTTCAGAAATGTATCTATGTGTTTTTTTTGTCTTTGTGTGTTAACCTCTCAGGTTCTGGGTCGCAGGACATCAGGAACATGATCCCGTTCAGTGGGAAGGGCGTTCTTCTGGGGTGGGCGTCGCAGCCCTCCGCTTCTCAAAAGCCCCCCGAACCTGTTTCGAAAAGACCCTTTCCCAGCCCCTTCTCCTCCCCCAAAAGACCCCCGTTCTCACCTCCATCCCAAAACGCTCTTGGCTCTCCCGCACGCGGCGTGCCGGGTTCCCCGGGCAAGAACGGTTCTGGCTCCTTGCCCCTAATCCGGCTCGGGGGCAAGAAGCCGCCCACAAAGCGGTCGGTGGGCAACGCCAAGTACTTTGTCAGCATCAACGGCTCGCCGGTTAGAATAGCCAAACCTCACGGCGGCACGGGCGGGCCGGGGGCTGCCAAGCAACGCGCCGGCGGAGCACAGAGGTCCGTGAAAGAGCTTTTTGATGATTTCAACATAACCGAGAGCAGCTTCGCGGGCCCAAAGCCCTTAGATAGCAACAGGAACACACCCTCGTCACCCGGGAGCAGCTTGTCACCTGAAGGGAGAATACCCAACCCCACTGATTCCCTTACTATACCCAAAAAACAGGTCAACCCTCCATCCACCCTCTCAAAATATCCATCCGGGGTTCCCACCAAGTCAAAGACGAGCCCTGCCAAACCCAACCTGTCCACGTATTTCGGCAGCCAGGGCGCCCCGGGGGCTGCCTCTGGTTCTGCGGCCCCCTCCAGGAAGAGGTCGTGGGACGAGCGCGGAGGCTCCACTAATCTCATGGACTTTTTCAGCAAGAAGGCTGGAAGCTCGGGGCCAGCAGCGGCAAGCAATGCCACCGCCGCATCGGGTTCCGCTGCGGAGCGCAAAAGAGCGGCCACGGCCACAGCCACGGCCTCGGCAACGACTACAGCCGCAGCCACGGCAACGGCCACAGCCACAGCTGCCCAAAGCACCGCCCCCGCTTCCTGGTCTCCGTCCAGCGCACGTCCAGTGCATGATGCCAGCCCCTCGTCCGGCTCACTGCCGCTGATGGTGAGCTGCCCTGTGTGCCAAGCGAAAGTGCAGGAGTCCAAGATCAATGAGCATCTGGACTCCTGTCTCTTCTGAGGAGGGGCGGTGAACGTCGACAGAACGTCGATACTCCGCCGTCACGGCCGTGACTTCCGTTGGGTCAGAAGAAAAGTTTGCGAGTTTTTGTCGTTGTGTGCTCGACCTTACTGTTTGGCCCTGGGGGTTGCTGAGTGAAAGTTGTGTTTTTGGTTTTGGTGTTACTGCAGGTCAGCGCTTAAAGGTGTTGAGAAGGCACACCTCAGGTTTTCCGATCGGGGTTGTTTTAGGTTGTGTCTTGTATTGAGTTTACAACAGCCACTGACACTATGACTATGACATGGGTGCTTCTCTGAAAAGACCGGGTCTTGGCCAAACAACAACAAGCTAGCACCAGATTTCAAAATCAATGTCCTCCTTTTTATAATTATGTGCAAGTTCATCACCCCATCAGCATTCATTCATTCACTACGGAAATATATCAATAGAATTGAGCCGCTGCCGTAGTGGCGATGTTATCTACCTCCTTTAAAGGTTAAAAGAAATGTTGGGACTGGTGTTTCTTTAAGTATAGATCTGCTGATCTGTAGACTGCGCAGGCTGCCTGCGACGTTACAGTGCTCATTTTGTTCGCTATCGCGTTTCACCCGGGCCCGGCTACCCTATCTGCTTCCTCTGCCCTGAAGAATGCCCGGCGCATTGTGCCTTGTCAAGCATTCGCGAGGGTGTGTGTATCTGACCTTGATTGGCAATGAATCAGGATCTTCCAGTTGAATTTAATCACATTTTACGGTGTATTGGAAAAGAGAATGTTGAAAATGTTAAGCGGTTTTATAGTGGCAATTCTCCTCACTCTTTTTTTAAAGAGGGCAAGTGATTACATTGCTGCAGTACAAGAGGATTTCTACAGGTCATGCTACTTTTTATATGTTGTTGTTTTTTTTCAATACATATTGTTAGATATATTCAATTAATAAGTAAATAAAAGTTTGTTTTAAACTTGTTCTCAGCACATGGACCTTTTGTATGGATATGATGTCTCACACTCCTAGGTCTCTTTGGTTTGACTTTCTACTGCCCCTCACAAAATGTCTTCTGGAAGAACGTTGTATTGAATGTATACCTTCACGTATGCCCCAACATATATGTCTCTGAATATATTTGTATAGTTCCCTGAATTTCATCAAGAGCACGGGATTCTGTGTCACCACTTATCCATAATAGTACAATTCCCTAACAGAGAATGCTATCTGTTAATAAGCTTTGTTTACAAAACACATGTTACCGTATTTTATCTGCACAACGCCACACTCAAGCATAGCATACAAGCATTAGGTTACCATTCCTATTTCCTTCTTGTAAGAATCAGACCAGGGTGGACACTGACTGGTGGACTGCCACCAAATGTGTCTAGATGTGTCTTTCAAGTGCTGTTCCTTCAGGGCAGGACTCAAAGGAGACATCTGCCAAAGGGAAGGCGTGGGGGACTATAGGAACTGAACACAGTGGGGGGGAGATGGAGAATGGAGGAAGATGGATGTTAAGGGACAGCTGGCGACCAGTGGGGTCTAGTCCAAGAGAGGGGAGGTGGGGGTGGGGGGGTAAAGGTCAAGGGTATGAATCAGGGGGGCAGGACGAATGGGAGGAGGGTGGTCTTTGAGTGGTGGGCCCAACAGAACAGACAGACAGACAGACAGACATGCCATGCTCTGTTCCCCACACTTGGTCCTTTATGGGACGGTAGCACACAAACACACGAGCAAAGGGCATGACCAGCCCATTATTATTCATTATTTTCTTGAAGGAAATCAAGAAAAACCACATACTTTCTCTCGCCCTTCCTTCCCTGGCACTTGATTAAGATGTAGATTCCAATCTATAGACTTCTGGTCTCATGATTTCCGGGCACGGCGGGGTGTAGGCATGCATTCATAATGGACTCCTTTGACGCTGGAGTAATAGCAGGATAAACACAGGTGTGGTTCCTAAAAAAAAGAATGAGACTTTTGTGTTCAATATGCCAGAGCAGCATGCCTTCCTGTGTTTGCTGCGGGAGAACGAGGCCATCTTGGCTTTACTGTTCCTTCGCACTGGAAGTTAGCGGAAGGAAGGAAGGAAATAACTGTGACAGTGGCACGGCAGCTGGTCACCACCACTCTCTGTCGTTCTGTGACCCCGCCCCAGGCCTATGCGCCACAACAATGAAAACTGCCATAAAAGGTCAATTTTTAATTGAAATATCAGTGTGTTATTCATTCACAGACATTGCGTAGACGAAAACATAAATGTCACAACTTTATCTTTGTCCATTTTTATTTAAGGTATTACCTTTGTCAAATAGCAAATAATAGTATTATTAATAATAATAATACCCAGTAATAGTAACTGAAACACAGGTAATATGCCAGCCAATATCACAGTTACAAAGTGATACTATTATAAGACCGCTTTTATGTATAAACAGTATTTCACAGCTTACACTATTTTTTTTACTGAGAACACGACGATCAGCCTTCTCAGGAGAACTAGTTCTTAAGCCTTATCTGGTATATTTTGGGTGAGGATAAACCAGCCTACGCACTCGACGAGTCACTTGTTGGGCTCCTTTAGCCAGGCGGGAGGTTAAGTCACAGGTCTGATTACCAAAAGCCCCTGAATTGTCTATCCTATCCGTTTCTCCCCCTACCCAGGGGGGTACAATCATACGTCTAATCCCCTGATCCCCCTGGCGCATGGCTCAGACCACAGCTCTTTACAGTGGTCGTGATGTGATCGCTGAGGTGCCCGCCCCCTTCATTTCCCCACAGATTGTCTGATCTCTCACACTGTAAACAGTGGATGGATAATTGTTTACGGGATTATGTTATCTTTGGGGTTCTTTTGTTCTGTGTTCTACGAATGAGGTCTGGAAGATTTGAATGCCTTTTCAATGAAGGCATATTGATAGTGTTTTTATTTTACCTAAAATATATATAATCTGTTCAATTATCTAAGCTTCTGCAATGGCATGTTTCTGGGTGTGTGTGTGTGTGTGTGTGTGTGTGTGTGTGTGTGTGTGTGTGTGTGTCTATGCACGTCTGTGAGTGTGTGTGTGTGTGTGTGTGTGTGTGTGTGTGTGTGTGTGTGTGTGTGTGTGTGTGTGTGTGTGCGCGTGTGTGGGTGTGTGCGTGCGCGCGTACATGTGTGTGTGTGTGCGTGCGTGTGTGTTTGTGTGTGTCGCACGTCAAATGGCCCTCTGTTGTGTGGGGTGCGCGTGTTGCCATTGTGCCTTTATTTCAAGGTTGTGTTATTGTTGTGGCGGGGCCGTGGCTGGGGGGAGCCAGCCCCTCTGTTGGGGGGCAAAGCCCACCATCTGTCAGTTCAGTGACACTATTGTCCCTGAGACACACTCTCATGGTGACCTCCCCTGTAGGCCTACACCATGTGTAATGCTCGAGGCTTGGAGAAGATCTTCACATTTGAACTGCTTCACATAAACATGATGCCTTACCATTATACCAATAACAGTAACATATGTGATTATCGTTACAGGACGTGTTACATACAAATCACAGAAATATTGCCATGGTCCTGATGGTATATATTGTAACGTTAGAAAGAATTCACTACATTTCGATGTGTGGCTTAATATCTGACACATAATGCTATAACCTAGCTATAACAAGAAAACTGTTAAAAAAAAAAAAATTTAATTGCACTAAACTATTGACTGTTTTGAGCTCTGTCAAAAAAGTTATGAATATTCAATCGTCGCCCAGCCTTCCCTGCTCGTCCCAGGGAGACGCCCAGTCAGCAGCCACAGCGTTAAAAGGACAGGAAGTGGATTTAGCTGCACCTCCAGATTACTGCCCTGGGTTTTTCTGGGCGAGGGAAACTGCCGTCGTTCTAGTTATTTGTGCAGGCGATGGTTTAACATTGATATTATTGAGCGATCAGAAGGCGGCTATCCGTGGGAAGTGCTTGCTTTTGCCCCCCCGGTTTCGAAGCGTATCAACGATGAATGGTAAATCGGCGAATGGTACGGCGGGCGGCATGGCCTGTATCGACGGTCTGCCGCCCCTGCCCAAGAGCTTGAGCGGCTTGCTGAATTCAAGCGGCGGGTCGTGGAGAGACATGGAGAGAATGTACGTGAAGAAAACCATGATCCAAGACGACCTGAGTCGAGGGCGAAACAACACCGACCATTTTCTGACCAACAAGCCGGCCAACCTCGACGCGGCTTTGGCACTGCTCCGGAAAGAGATGGTAATGTGCTTTCTCGTGTGTTTGTTTTTTTATGATCATCATGTGTTTTAATGTCGCGACTGAACAAAAACCATGTGTTAAACTAGTACATATGTCGCGATCGGGACTGCAGACTATTCTAATTGTAGGCCTATAATAACTGGATAAATGTATAGTTGACATTAGGAATAGCGTACTGTTTGTTTTAACTATGCCTCGGATTTGACATACGTGTGTGCAGGGTCCTGTCTTTTTGAGAAGCAGTGTTCAAAGCAACAGCAGGGATTACGTCTGGGGAGGATTTCTCTCTCCAATTCAACATTGCCTGGTCGCGTCCTGAAAAACAACATTGCATGCAAAGGTTAAATTCTTGCCCCATCACAACCTTTTGACTTTTAATCACTGTCTGGTCTTAATTAGTGTTTTATAACTATAGGCTATTCATAACCCAGGGGACAATACAAACACCTAGTATGTGCCTGTGCCCTACATTCTGAAGCCCCCCTCTTACTCCATACACACTCGCAGCAGGGGGGCCCGGAAAGGGTTCAAAGTGGCCTCTAGCATTTAAAACACACACACACACACACACACACACACGCACACACGCACACGCACACACACAAACGCCTGAATGACGTTTTCTCCTTTAATCTTTCGTGTCAGTGATTGAAAACACAGCTCAATGTGGTGCAATACCCAATCCCACCTAAATACATTTAAAGGGATCTTTCAGACATGGCTTCGTTGGCTGATGTTGGACTGCCACTGGCAATGGGACAACATTACTCACAGCAAACGGTACTGCGGTTAATGCTGTCATTGTTTGTTGCGAGCTAATGTTGTTTACCATAAAAGGACAGAATTATGTTTTTCTTGATGCTGGCCTCGCAATCCCCAATGACCAAAGGCCAAAACGTTTTACTCCTGCTCAGAAGTAGGCCGATTGCCTCTCGAGCAGACGGCAGATGGAAGTTTGATACTGTGGAGACATCAGAGGTAGCATTACCTCTGCAGTGTTCCAAAAGCTCTGCTTTGTTTGGTATGTAGACCTGTGTGTGTGTGTGTGTGTGTGTGTGTGTGTGTGTGTGTGTGTGTGTGTGTGTGTGTGTGTGAGATCTGGTCAGGGTAGCTGGTAACAGATATGCATGAGATACAGGCAGATGTTTCACCTTGGCCCAGTGACTCATGTCATGCTAATGTTTGACAGGCTTGAGGCTTTTTTGGGGGGGAGAGGGGAGATAACCGTGTATTTTATTCCTTCTCAATCTGTAGTTTTGGATTCCAGTTGGTTTGTTCATGCTGAGTAAGTAAAGTGACTTTGGTCAGGTTTGTTTCGCCTTAATTACCTCTGCTGCCACAGTGCTGATTTCCGATGGGATTTAAACCTGCAATGTATAAAAACTGGAGCCAACGTTCTAGCCTCGTTTCCTGTAGGGGCCTGAAAGACTCGCTCAAAGCTGAAAGACTCGCTTACATTGGGCATCGCTGTGGCAGTCAAGAGTCGAGTTCACAAAAAGTTTCAGTTTACAGGAAGGACTGGGATTGATACTCTCTGTAAAGTGGGCTCATGCATTCACGTGTTATGGAGAGGATACTGATATGAGATTAAAAAAGTCACCTTTCTTTTCATTGCCTTTTCATGACAGGGATACATTGTAGTACAATGCACCGTATCATAATCGCTCCTGCCATTTAAGACTGAACAATGAATGTGATTGGTCTTCATATCCAATAACAAACAAAATGCCATCCCATCACCGCCATAACGGCAGTTGGGTTGAAAAAAATGAATTAAAAAAAAAAAGCAATAACGAATTTCGTCAACGTCACCCATTTGTAGGTTTGGCCACACAGTCGGTGAGCCAGCGTTGAGATCGTGATGCAACGGAACAAACGGGCCACCCGAAAGATTGTGCTATTTCCCGTCATCTCCTCTCTCATCACACTCTCTGCCTCTCCCCCCCCCCGCCCCCCCCCCCAGGTGGGCTTGCGTCAGCAGGACATGTCGTTGCTGTGCCAGCTGTGGTCGCTGCACGAGTCCATCCAGGAGTACAAGGGCAGCTGCCAGGACCTGAGCGCCGCCTCGGGCCTGCTGGACAACGGCTACTTCGACGAGGACGACGAGTACTACACCGAGCCCGGCGCCACGCCCACGGGGGAGCTGCCCGCCGACGCCGACGACTGCGAGGGAATGGCGGCGGCGGTGCTGAGCGGCGCCGGCAACAACGGGAGTCACGGCAGCGGGAATAACAACAACAACGGCGGCGGCGGCGGCTCAGGGAGCAAGGAGGCGGGAGGAGGAGGAGGAGGCTGGCTCCAGGACCCGTTCCACGTTGCCATCTGAGCGGCCGCCCCCGAGCGCTCGCTGCGGGCCGCGGACGCCAACACGGACACACGAGACGTGACGGCGGGGATTTTACGGACGTTGAGAGACGAGGAGGGCGTTTCCCGCAGAATGGCCGGAGGGGGGGGGAGGGGGGCGGGGCTTAAATCGCCTCGGGACATCGGGGAGGCCTGAGATGGATGCTGTGATGGGCCGAGTGGATCGTCTCTCTCTCTCTCTCTGGAGTCTTTCCTCACACACACACACACACACACACACACACACGGGGGCAGCGGAAAAAGGCTGCTTGCGTGGCGGAATATAGCTTGGTTTCATTTCGAGGGGACGATTCGTCTGCCTCGTTTGTTTTTGTTTGTTTGTTCTCCTCTGCCTGACCAGGTGCCGTGTGGGTTCTAGGGAGGCGAAGAGAACCCCTGGCAGCATCTCAGTAACTTGGGAGCCGAGTTTGATTGTGTTATTTTTTTGTTTGTTTTGTTTTTAAGACTTAAGACTGTTCAACTCTCTGGTTGAGGCAATACTCAAATACATTGTTCTTCTCTGAACTCCTCCTCTTCTACCCGTCTATTGTATTTGCTTTTTCTAGCTTACCCTTCAACTTTTTTTTTTTTTTTTTACATATAAAGATATAAACAAAGGTATATTATTTATTATCTAATATAAATATCATTTTTTTTGTCTTGAAACTATTATCTTTTGCAAAGTTTTACATCAAATCAAACTCTGGAGAGGATTCCACGTTGCTTCAAATAACGTGGAAATACCAGGTAGGCTACTGGTACTTTGTCGAAGGAGATTTCTGAGCCCCGGAAATTCATCTTGGTTGGTTGGTTGGTTGGTGAGAAGACATGATCAATGTTGAGCAACTGGAGTGGTTATGGGTCAAGTAGGGAGTCAAATTATGTCCATGTTATGCATACCAAGCCTTTGACGAACAGATCACACCTCGCATACCAAGGTATACAATACATGATGGGCTTGTACTGGTTCCCCTCACCATGTTGCATAGTTTCTTTTCTGAAATATTCCAAATTCCTAGCGTCTGATCTTTGTCTTGATCATCACCCACTGTGGGTAAACCATGTAGCCTTTTATCAGCTGAATACAGGGTACTTTTATAACTAGCGGAGAATGTTTGCCCCTGCTTGTTGATACTATACTCGTCTGGATGAATTATACTAGCAACACATACTCTGCAGCATTTAGCCAGTCAAAGCGTATGCTTTAGCCACTCAAGTATGCTAACATGTAGGTGATATGCTAATGTGCACACCAAGGCATTAGGGAATCGGGGACATGTTCAAGAAGCATGGTGGGTGTTCTCGCGTCAAACATAATGCATTCTGTCAAATATTGGCCGATACCCAGTAGTGTAATTGTGTTATTTTACTGAACTCTGTTCCCCTATCTTTACTGCCATCATAATTTTTTTTTTTTTTCCCAAAGCCTAGAATTGGACTGCTGCTAGGTTCCTCTAGCCACGTTACCAATGCATCTCTACTTCCTGGCATAGAGCATATTTGAGTAAAAACCTGCACACCAAAAAAAAAGCAGGGTGTAGGCGTTTCCATTGTCGTTCTCCATGGGACATGCTGAAACTGGCCACAATTTCTGGA
Source organism: Urophycis tenuis (assembly GCA_036785325.1). Classification (NCBI taxonomy): domain Eukaryota; kingdom Metazoa; phylum Chordata; class Actinopteri; order Gadiformes; family Phycidae; genus Urophycis; species Urophycis tenuis. Next base: position 19,130 of record JAXIVH010001333.1, read on the forward strand.
CATTCCCCCCTGTTACGTAGAGGAAGGAAACGACAATCTTTTGAAATCTTTTTGGATCCCCGCAGCAAGGCCAGCTGCTTAAAAAACCAGGACGTTTGTCTCCTACCATCCCTAGAATATATCTTCCTCGCCGGTTGCCGACATGTTTTGAAAAAGTTTTCCCTAGTTTTGATGTGTAATGCGTCGTCACTCTAGGTGACCAGTAGGTGTGTATTGTCATCTTACCAAACTGTCGCCTGGTACACACACGTGCGTTATTGGTGCCAGTTGTATTCACACCAAAGATGACGACCGACGCACACTCGCAAGTCAAACAAATTGTAGTGTGTTGGTGTCACTGGAAAGGAATAAAAAAAGCAATGCTCAGAGTGAAATGCACTTTGCATCGCTTGTGACGCAATTGGTACTCGTGTTGTTAAAATGTTTTTTTTATAGTGACGCAATTGTAAGTAATGTTTCAACAGCAATATACGTTTATATAACAAAGGAGGGGCTTTACATGTGGCTGTACAATCTGTAGCGGTGTGACTGATTGACACGGCTTAATGCTGTATTAAGCGTAAATGGCTTAAATTCTTACTTTTTCACATTTTGATTTGCAAGTAATTGCAGCTTTACTTTCTGACCTAATCAGCGGTCTAGAATGTGATGCAACCTCATTCAGGATTGTTATTTGATGTATTAACTGCACAGGGTATCAACTCCCCCCAACCCCTGTTGCAGGCCCACCACTAGAAATGAGCCAGCACTGTATAGTCTATCAACAACAACAAAAAAGCAAGTGTTTCCCATTGTGTGGCCTTGGTAGCTTTAGGCCTATGAAGAAAGGCCTCAACAAAAGAAACACTTTTCTTTCTTTTTTCTTTTACTTCAGCACCCGATATGTAATTTCACCGAGACAACGTCACACCCGGCTCTGATATTACAGCTCTATATAAACTGTACTTTGGAGAGTATTACCTCTTGCATAGTTAAAGTCCCTGCAGAACATATCTCGGCCACTGTATGATTCCCTTTGTGTTGCAGGAAAAAACGAACCCCACCTGACTTGTAAAGCCTGTTGTATCCTAGTGATTAGCAGTGTAGCATAATTTGATATTTGAATCAGGTCTTTCATCGCATGGCTCCACAGCGTGTGATCAGTGCCTTTTTATGAGATTGGCAGTCAACATTGATTGCCTCTATGTGGCTCCAAACGCTGGTCAAAAAAATGGTGACATGGTGCAATAAGGATACATTAATTTACCATTTGCTTAACATTATTTAATGCAGTAATATGCCTCAAGTTAATAAACAGTTAACTAATGTTCTAATCATTATCTAACTTTGTGTTAAAGACGGTATTATTTTATACAATATTTGTTGGGCTTAACCTTAACCCCTATGATAATGCTTATTATTGCCTTAACTAATGTTAAATGGTTAATAATGTACCCTTATACTACAGTGTTACCAAAATAATGTAAACGCAGAAACAATGTTCTCATGTTTGATGTACCCGTTACCTTGATGTTGAGATGCACCTAGTTTAACTTTGCAGTTTGTTTGTTTTTTTGTCCATTGGGTATTCTGTAAGCTATGGTAATGCACTTGTTGCTATTTCACATATTTTGAGTGGTATGTGTTCGTACCCGGGTTTCGATGTTTTGTTTGGTCCAGTAACGGTTACTTGTTACTATTTGGTCTTTTGATCGTCGGGTGTTTTGATTGTTGATGAACAAGCATATGGTGCTCACTGTACCGTATTGGTATGTAATGTAAAACAAATAAAAATCTAAGCCAGCGCAGCAAACAAATATGTAACGCAAGCCTTACATTTGACACCAGCAAATGGTAATTCAACAACAGTCATACTATTGGTATCAGTTGAATAGTATTGCTGTAGTTTGCTCAAATTGTACTAGACTAATTCCAATAGAGGAAATGAATGAAAATCAAGCGAATTCAGTTGCACACTTTGCGCATTTCAATTTATTAACGCCTTTTTTTATATCTGAGTGTTATTTTGGCATTAATGAATTGTGACATGAATTCATCTATCTGTCCACCCTAGATCTCAACAGCACTCGGTGCCAATGTGTAGCCAAATGGAAATGCCAATTACATGGACATAAACCCCTTGAACTGACCAAGAAATGGAAATGATGAATGTGTCAGTATCTTTACTATAAAAACAAAAAATAGGATTTAATATTCCAGACATAATGCAACCAAATCAGGATATAGCAAAACCTGTTTGATATTTATGTATACCATACACCATTATAACCATCAGTTGAATCTAGTGTACGTGTGTGTGTGTGTGTGTGTGTGTGTGTGTGTGTGTGTGTGTGTGTGTGTGTGTGTTTTAAGGGATCACTCTAGGGTTGGGTGATTATATTGTCTGTTCCAGTATGACTTCTACAATGTTGCAATTTCTAGCTACGACTTCATGCTACAATAACACAAGAAATATTGAACAATGGAATTGAGAATGAGAATTTGGAATGGTGGCAGAATAATTTAAATATGACCATTATTAACTATAATACTGTTATACGATGGAATTATTATCACCCAGTTCTAGATTGCTGTACAATTCCTTTGGTTTATTGTACGCATTTACAACAGCCATGTTATCAGTGAATGACCATACTACTGTTTCTTGGAAGATTGTTTTGATGTAATCATATGATAAAAATGAGTTTAATAAAAGTGACATTTGATAAAAGTGATATTTTTCATGTTTTTTACATTTTATTTCATGTATGTTCATCATCAAAAACGTAATTCTCAGGTGTTGAAATGCAGACATCTCTGCACCCCAGAATTAATATAAAGCAGGTTTATACACCAGAAAATATGTCCTTTCTCTATTTCTCTCATCCCTCTTTCAACCTTCCTTCCCTCTGGGCCCTGACACCTGTTAGAGGATTAGGAGCAGATTAATGTAATCTCAATTTAGAGCAAATCCAAGGTCACTCTCTCCTCAGTTTCTCTCCCTCTGTCTCCCACAACGTATACATCTACGAATATATCAACAAAATAATGTTTTTGCAAGTATCGCAAGGTGTCTTCTCCAATGTGGAGTTGGACATTTGTTCAACTCTTTCCAGACTTGATTCCTGGTCTGGTCCTTACCTGGCTGCCCTGTCTTACTTTTAGCCCAGTATTTACCTGAACATTGAGTCTCTATAAGTCTATAATGAAAAGGCCCAATAGACTATTGTACAGCCATAAGTATTACCGCTTTTTATTTAACTGCCAATTGGTAATACAAAATTGCATCGCATTTTATATTTTGATTCATATTTTTTTATTTGTATTACAGCCAGCAATTTCAACATTTGTATTTAATAACCTGACAAACGGTTGTCAAATGTTGATTCCTCCTAGGAGTAATGTCGTTAGTTGACCTTGGATCAAATCCAGCACTGACTAAACAAGATTACTGGTTTAATCTCCATTTAGACTGGTAAATGCGATGGCAAACCAAAAACACAAGAGTGAATCCTCTGAATAAACATTTTGAAAGCGGTTTATCTTCACCTTGATATGAAATGAATTTGGGTTGTTTGCCGATATATTTTGTAAGTTGAGACAATATAGACAGGCCTTTCTTTCATTTGTTCTCGACAACTAACTTTCAGTGAGCTCTTCTAAGATCACCATATGAAAATAACATCTGTAATTGAGGACACTTAATCATTTGTTGATTTAAGAAAAATAAACTGCAGTCATTGGGTTTCATGCTAAACAACATACAGTGTACCTTCAGCAAAGACCAGTCCATGTTCATGTCATTTCTCTGTTGGTGTCTGATATAAATGGAATGCAGACTACAAATCTCTGCAAAGACACTGGAGCACAGGGCAGATACACCCATGGGTGAGGGAGACACATTCCACACTAGTGTGCTGTTTACACCAGCTGCTTCGACTGAGCAGACATGTTGCAACCTGTGGGCTGCGCAGTAAGCACGCATACGCTCACTTGTGCATGTTGTTGTGCAAGAGTGCATAAGTTTGCGTAGATGAGATTGCTTTTTTTTTTTTTTTTTTCAAACAGCAAACCATTACAGCCATATAGACAAAGCAGGATGTCAGACTTTGGTCACCTCACACACACATACACACACACAGCAACTATTTCTCTGTCTCTGTCTGTAGTGTTTCACATTTCAACCCTTGTCAAAGCTAATTTAGGTGGTAGTGGAGCTAATATTGAGAGAAAATGTGTCTTTAGATATAAATGCATCACAAAATGTCTTCCTGTATGCCTAAAATGACATGTCACATTAAATGACACAGAAAGTGTCCCCTTACCAAACGACACTCAAACTCCCATTGTTAAAAAAAACATTATCGAATCATTTCTTCTGTTGGATTTACCCCATAAAGACAATTTCTTGCTTGGGAGAGAGACAACATGGGAGAGTGAGAGAGGTAGTTAAGCATAGCATTTTTCTAATAAAATGAGGAATGCGTGGAGTGCTTGCAGAGTCCTTTCCAAACAGAGAGGCAGCAGTTGGGTGATTTGCATGCTCTCTTTGCTAGAGAAAGACCCAAGATCTGGATTCACGAGGTTGAACAGTCATTCGGGATGAGGGGTCATCCTAATCCCAGAGCTCTGCACTAATCTTCCTTGGAACAATGCAACGATAGAAAACAAAAAACGAAACTTAACTAGATTGTTGACTTTGCCCTTTGATTTTCACCTCTAAAACTCACCAGGCTCAGTATGCCATGCGACTCGTGGATTATTTTTATACCTCCATGGGCCAGGGGGCAGCAAACACGTTCAGTCCGTTTAACGTCAGCTCTGGTGCTTTTCCGCCAAAATAAAAGTCCCGGCCACCGTCCTGTCGGGTCTCTGAATCCCGCCCCTCTGCAGTCAAGGACCTGGCTCTGAAAGCAGCGTCATCTGGGTCACCAGAAGGTAAGCGTGTTCAGGAGGTTCTGTAGGAGCTTCTGGGAGGCCAGGTGCATGCAGGTCTCCGACAGCAGGCCGGCACACACGGCCGCCAAGGAAAAAACGCCGGCTGCTATTGAGAACAACTAGGAGGAGAGGACAGGCAGAGAGGGGGGACAAGAGAGACGAAAGTTAAATGTGAATGCGGTGTGTGTATATTGCTTCATGAATGGAAAGCATGCTATTAGGCATTAGCAAATATGTAGCTCAGCGATATTTGCCGTCAGATGCACTCATTTTATTTCTCAATGTTTTTGACCATCTTATTAGAATAAATTACATTCATGCCAGTGGTCGCATTTATTTCATTGAGACAGAGATTTCTATCTTTGAAAGTGCAGTGTTCTGCACTTTCAATGCAAACAGTGCATCTGTTTTGTGGAGAGCTGTTGTTGCCCCTGGGGCAATTATTTATGTTGTACAAGAAAATGTTAATGTATTTTCCTGATTGATAACAATTGAATTATTTTCTAATAACATCATTAATATCATTGAATTTTTTTTTTATCAGCAACTAACAGTGAAAAATGGGGTGGGGGATTGGCAATGGAGGCATTACTACTTACTACTATTTGACTTTACATGTAGCTGTAGGAATATAATTGAGAATATTTCTCTTGTGTTCTGGTGCACTTGTGCCTCTGAATCCCGTACTTGAGACCTTCACCAGCCAGTGGTGGCTCTATTTGACCAGCGGCAGGTTCAAAACAAACCAAAAGGGTCACACGTTAAAAAGATACACAGAGAACATTCAAAAAAAAAAAAAAAGATTTATATTGGACCCTTGAACACAACATAGCATGAACATCCCCCAACCCCCCCCCCCCCCCCCCAGCTGCCGAAAAACCAGTCCGACCAATGAGCACGCCCCCCCCCCCCCCCCCCCCCCCCCCCCCCCCCTTACCTCGGATGGCCTGGGAGTTGGACGTGAGCACAAACAGCTTGATGAGTCCCAGGCACAGTGGCGAGTAGTCGTGCTCCCATATGACGGCGGGGATGAGCAGGACCTTGCCGTAGCAGGAGAGCAGCAGCGCCCGCAGGAGCCGCTGGGGCTCCAGCGGCGATTGGGGGCCTGCGCCCCCGAGGAACCCCCACGGCCAGCCAGAGGAAGCAGAACACGCCACAGCAGTACGCCCCAAGCTCTGGTGTAGGGGCAGGGGACAGGGGGTTGGCAAACGTCAGTGTCTTCTTATTAAGTATTATTAAGTATTCCTATAAATATATATATATATATATATATATTTTGTATTTTATTTTTTATAATATTTTCCAGCAGGAAGCGCACATCTGATGTTTTACAGAGTAACAGTACTGTGTTTGAATACTCCTGAGTGGCTTGAGAAACAAAATCTAAAAAGGTAACCAACCGTGCACTGCACTCAAACCACATTAATAATTGACGAATGGCTGGACTTTGGAATCAATCAAAATATATAAATTATTCGTTTTTTTTGTATCGTTAACTGGCTCGTATCCGCTCATTGACACTCAGTGGCATTGGCATTATCAATCCCCGGAAACATTCACTTTTCACTATCCTATTGACTGATCAAATACAAGCTATTTTGTTTATTGAGTCGACGATGTGTATCTACTGTATCACGCGCCATCCCCTGGCACCTCCTGCGTGCCGGTGCAGAAATGACCACAAAAAAAAACACAAGAAACACAATGTCCCTCCCCGCTCCGGCGCTGCTGGTTTACCGAGGGCGGCCAAGCCGAACATGCCGTAGAAGTCCCACTCCTTGGTGTATCTGATGATGTCGGCGGGGGTCGCTGCTCTGCTCGGAGCCCTGGTGGAGCACGGACCACCGGAGGTAGGCCTCGCACAGGAGACAGAAGACGCACAGCTTCCAGTGGATCTGTGGAGAGGAAGAGGTCTCTGTAAAGCACTTTGGTTGATGCAAGTCATGTTTAAATGTGCTATATAAATAAATCTGATTCATTGATTGATTGATCTGATTGAGGTCAAGGTGGTCGGCATGTATAGGTGATAGGCCTACTGGGAAGGTCATGTTTTAATGTCACGACAGGACAGTGACTCTTGTCGTACGTGAGCAGAGGCCAGGGCGCACTCGCTTTAATATAAATACCCCCCCGAAAATCATATTGTAAAATATTAATAGTTTTAGTTTAATGTTATGTATGTTAAGGCTGAACAATAACAACACCAGACGCAGAAGTGATAATCTTCCTTTTGAAACGTGTT
>JAXIVH010001334.1:0-2500 GCA_036785325.1 Urophycis tenuis
CGCCGGAACTGTTAGCATACTGTAGTGCTGTAAGGTGATCAATTCTGACGGATTAGCGCATATAGAGAGACTTCGCGTCTATTTACCCTTAAGTGCATTTGAGTGTCTCACCCCCCCCCCCCCCCCCCCCCCCCCCCCCCCCTCCGCCTTCATTGTTTGACAGCACAAGTAAGCTGGCGTCAGAGGGAAGCGAAGTGTAAAAGGTTTACGCTGAATAACGCGGCGGGCGAGCAGAGTGCGTGGGGAGGGGGGGGGGGGGGGCGCGGCGGGGGAGCGCGGTGAAAACAGTGAAGTACCTTTTTCCTGGCGAGCAGGAGGTCCTGGTAGATGGTGGATCGCAGGAAGCGTGCATAGCTGTCACTCTTCATCAGCTTGAAGATGTGCTCCTGCAACGCAGAGGGGAGGGGGGAGGCGGGCGGTGTGAGTGAGTGTGTGTGCACACACGTGGCGTCAGCCCCGGGGTTTCACAAGGAGAACGAGGAAAGATTGAGAGCACGAGAGAGAGAGAGAGAGAGAGAGAGAGAGAGAGAGAGAGAGAGAGAGAGAGAGAGAGAGGAGAAAGAAAGAGAGAGAGAGAGAGAGAGAGTCAGAGTTTATGTAATAATGATAATCAGTTCAAATGAGAAAATACTAGTTCATAAATTCTTTCATCTACCTCTCTTAAACTCGCCCTGTCATCCTGTGTGTGTGTGTGTGTGTGTGTGCGTGCGTGTGCGTGTGTGCGTGTGTGCGTGTGCGTGCGTGCGTGCGTGTGTGTGCGTGCGTGCGTGTGCGTGTGTGTGTGTGTGTGCATGCGTGCGTGTGTGGGTGTGTTTGTTTGCCACAGAATACACACTGGACAGGATATGTGGATACGTCACCTGACATGACCTATCATCCGCACACACACACACACGTGTGTGTGTGGATGCGTGTGTGTGTGTGTGTGTGTGTGTGTGTGTGTGTGGGTACATTCCCCCCCCCCCACCCCCCATATCATCCCCGACCGCCAGCATGTGCACCTGAGCGTCCTCAAAGCTGTACCGGCCCGGGTCTTTGAGGTTCTGGCTGGTCCTCTCGTAGCTGTGGGAGTCCAGGTTGATGGAGCTGGGCGCGCCCTCTGCCAGGAACTCCTGCCAGATCTCCTGGGCCCGGGAGGCCACCTCCTGCAGGGGGCGGCGCTTCAGCTCCTGCACGGCCAGCCAGAACCTGGGCAACAGGCCGCCCGCACGGCCCGGTTACACACGTCTCTTCATACTAACAACCCCACCACCGGGCCCGCAAAACAAAACTCAAGCAGGCTGGAAGACGGCTTGAGTTTAAGGAAGGCTTGTAAATGATAGAAAAAGAAGCCTTAATGGTGATAGGGCTGAATATTGGGGTTGGGAGTAACAGCACAAAGAATAGAAGGGGAACAAAACCAAATATCTATCTCGGGTGCTTGTTTGCATGGGCGGGATAAAACGAAAACTAGTGTATATTATATTTACATCGTGAGGTAACGCGGGGTTTCACTGAGCCTCAGAAACATTCGCAGGTAACATCATCCTTGGCTCTGTGGAGAGCACTATGGTGTGCAGTCAGAGGCAGTGTGTGATGGTATGTGTGTGTGTGTGTGTGTGTGTGTGTGTGTGTGTGTGTGTGTGTGTGTGTGCCATTGGGCTCACCTGAGGTTCTCCGAGCTGAACTCCGACTCCAGGAACTTGAGGAACTGGTCCCGGCCCACGGGGTCCTTGAGGGCCTCCTCCAGGGAGAAGCCCCATCTCTTCACGCGCTGCTGACTGGGCTCCTTGCTGTCCCGTGAGGAAGAAGAAGTGATAAACAGAAAGGAAGAAAAAAAAAAAAACCTTTGCCAAGTCGGTGTTCTGTACAAAATCCCAAATGCGCCCCAAATGCGCCCTGTCCTATCTCAGCCATTAGTGTTCTATCCATCCATCACACAGCTGTACCAACGGTCTGAGGGGCTCATCAAGCAAGCATCCGAGGCCTTCGCCGTCGCCAGCAACCCCCCCCCCCAGGCCCCGCCCCCTTTCCCGGCCCGCCACCGCCGCCACCTCACCTGGCCTCCAGGTCCCAGAAGGTGGTGTCGTCGCTGATCCACGGGTTGGAGGGCTCGGTGAGGGACACAAACGGGTCGTACTCCAGGAACTGCTCCGTGTAGCCCATGAGGGTGTCGGCCACCTTGGACACCTTGAGACAGTGTCTGTCCAGCTGGCTGTTGAGGAAGGTGATCTGAAGGAGAGGAGGGAGCGGGAGGCGGACGGACAGACGGGGGGGGGGGGGGGGTAAATCGAGTGTAATGGAAAAGCTAAATAAGGGGACGGCTCATCAGTCAGTGTCTCTGAGCTGTCAGCCGTGATGGATGGCGGCGGTGAAGGCGGCAGGCAGGCAGGCAAGCAGCGGCCGTCTCAGACATGACAGGTAGTCTGAGCGCGGGAGAAGGTTACCTCCTTCTGAACGTCCTCCTTGGTGGGCTTCCTGGTGGACTGCGACGAGGGGACGTGGGCCGGACTGGGCTGGC
>JAXIVH010001334.1:17500-26277 GCA_036785325.1 Urophycis tenuis
ACAAAGGCACATTGTGTAGTTTTGGCCTTTTGGCTGAACATCTGCAGAGTAATGCAATAACTTTTTGAAGCATTATTTAGACAAAAGGAGAGAACTTTGAACGTCTTTTACAATGCTTTACCCTGCATCCTTCTTTCAGATGAGTTTCTACATATACATCATCAAATCATTCTTTAGGGACTGCAACCTGGGTGACAGTTTACCACTTTCTAGACCAAGTAAAATCTTTTGAGTGAATTCAAAAGTGTTTGTCAGTGATTTGGGATAGCTGAGGTGTAGTACATACATCAGTCCAAACATTACCAGGAAGGCATCGGCAAATTTGGAGAGACTGGCCACGGCATCACTTTCAATGACGACAGAGATTTTCACAGGCTGGTAGTGAACTGGAGTTGTGTCATGGTCACTGATGACACTAAGGAGGGCCACTGCAACACCATCAAGCTCTGGCTCATCAGACTCATCCTGAATGAAAGAAAAAGACATACTAATCACAGTCTAACCCATGGAATAGAACAGACAACATAATTTATCTTTATTTTAAGTCCCATTGAGCTCCAACACCTCTTTTACAAGGGCAGACCTGAGTCTCACTGTAAGAGGTGAACACAGAAGATCCATGTTCTGCACATATAAATCAGCCAATTTACCACAGAATCTAAGTGGTGTGAGATAGACTGAAACTAAGCTAAAGGACATAAACAGGAAAATGTTTTACTGAACATCTTATCACTGACAAAAACGCCAATTCAGTTCCTTTGTAACGAGGAGAAAAAACAGACCATACATGGAAACTGTATGGGTAGACTAAACAAAGGTAAGTCATAAAACTGTTTACATAATACACAGTAGTGTATGTTAGTTACTTAACCCTCGTATTGTCTTCCCATTTACTACACACCTTTTGTCCTCCCCGGTCAAATTGACCCGGTCTGTTTTGACTGCTTATAAAACATTAGGGATCAAATGATCACCAATTTTCAGTGAACTTCTTTCCAACACATTCATATATATTTTATAATTATTTTTGTAATTTATGGTATTATAGACCTAATTTACATAAAATTAGACCTGTGTGTGTGTGTGTGTGTGTGTATGTGTTTGCATGTGTCTCTGTATGTGTGTGCATGTGTGTGTGCGTGTGCTCATTGGAAAGCGCAATAGTGTGACCTATTGCACCACTAAATGTGGTCGGGTCAAATTGACCCGGGAAGACAACAGGTGCTATAATTTTAATAAAACACACATAATTCAACAAATAGTCATAATTAATTTGACTTGCAAACACCATCGCGTGGGACCATCCATGTAATTTTCAGGCAATTATATGAAAGAAAACCAAAGTTATGACATTAACTTCTGAAAATGGGTCAAATTGACCCGAGGACAACAGGAGGGTTAAGGAGACTCACTGTGCAGGTTCTGAAAACGTCTGAGACGTCCTCGCGCAGATACACAGGAAGAGCATGGAGAACAGTAGTGCGCTTGGTGTGTATGTCATGGAGTTCCTAATTCCAGATAAAAACAGAACTGTATTATTTTAAACAGTCAAATCAGAAATATGTCCACATCTTTAATGCAATCAGACAAATAGTAAACACAAAGTGGACTAATTGCAAAATTCAAAAAGCTCATTTGAATCATTGAACCTGTCCAATGTTCCACTTGTTCAACCGGTGAAATGTGTAATAATCTATTTACCTGTTCATCGTGGATTTTTAAAATTTCAGCCAGGGCATCTGCTGTCTTCCCAGTTTTTGATGCCTTCTGTCTGAATAAAGTCATCAGTCGAGGAAGATGGCGGTCGAACTCAGCATAGAATGTGTTGGGCAGGTTCTGATTTGTAATCCGCTGGAACTCTGCATACAACTACATTGAAATAACAGCAGGAGGACAATACAGCAAAAAACACTTATCAGTTCAATTTTTAAGAATCTCACACATTTAAAGCTGCAAATAGCTGCCAAATTAGTAAGAATGACAATTTCCACTTTAAAAGAGTTGATCCATATTACCTCCGATTCTATTTTGAGAGCAGGCCAGAGGTCCATAATCTCATTAACTGGTGGGCAGGACATCACTATGGTCTGTCGGCGCAGGGAAAATGTGGTCTCCATCATTTTTCTTATTAAGGCCAGGTTCTTCTCAGTCTTTTTGACTTCTTCGACAATTGTCTGCCTCAACTGCTCAAGGCTTGAAGAATCCTTTCCTTGGGGAAAGTTGGGTAGAAAATTGACTTCCGCTCGCTTGGGTCTCTTAATGTTGGAATGTGAAGGTTCACTGTCAGGATTACTTTTACTTCTTTTTCCAGCATTAACAGTGACCTCCTGACATCCAGCCCGTCTCATTTTGCTCCTGTAGTTGCCCATCTTAAACTTTATGCTATTTTTCCAACCATTCCAGCCTGTCTCGGATCCTGCTTCCTTCAAGCAGGGATGTTTGGCTACAAGAGCCTCAGCAGCCACTGCAATCTCCTTATCACTTGGGTAGGCCTTAAAACCATATAAAGTAGATGCAAGCTTTTCTAAGATGTCATGCTTTAGGTCTCTTGTCAATTTAAGGTGTCTGCTGTTCCTCTCATATTCGGCATTTCCATCTTTAAGTTTCAATTCAACATCAAAAGCAAATGTGGGAACTGGAAAAGGACCTCGAGGCCACCTGCTGAGACGTTCTGGAGAGGAAATATCTGAAAGTAGATCAGTAGATGCAATAGAGCTGGAGTCCTGTGAAAGTGAGATGTGCACAACAGCTTTTTGTGGCAATTCTTCAATGTCTGCAAGGGAGGTAAGTTTCCCGTCAAAGTCTGGATCTTCATAAAGCAAATTGAAGTCCAAGTCGATTTCCAGCTGTTCTTTTATAATGTCGATCAGTGCATCAACAGAGGCTGGTCGTGAGCTGAGTTTTAATTTTCTAGCCCGGTCTGTTTCAACAACGCGAAGAACTATTGGTTGTTGTGGGGATGCAGCTGTCATTGTGCTAATAAAAGGACAAAAATCAGGACGTTAAAGGGTATCATATAGAGCATATTAATTGCTCAATTATACAGAGAGTGAATAAAGACACAATAACTGATAAATAAAAGAACCACTCATTATTACCTCCTCAGTTCTGTCCTACTTGAATGAACCGCTTAGGGGTCAGCAGCAGCGAGCTGTCTGTCTTGTATGCCGTGAGAGGGACTGTGTCGTTGAGATCCGACTGCAGGTGGATTGACAGGCTTGTGTCTGTAGTTGACAGCTCGTAGGACCGTAGGTGTTCTACATACCAAGAGTCATGATCACAACACAGAAAAGATACATTGTGATTCACAAGGTAGATCTGTTCTATTTTGCTAAATTTAGACAGTCCACCACTGACTCCTACAGACAGAAACATTCCGCAGACATAGTCTGTGCCATCTATGATCACCTTTGATGTCTTGTAGATTGTGTCACTAGTTGTTTGTGCTCTAATGTGTACTTGTGCAACCTCTGGTAGAGCAGAAACCAGAACAGAGTCAATCCTTGATGCCTGATTTTTTGGCTTGAAAAACGATGGTGCAGCAAGATGATATGCCATCATGTGTTGGTGTCTGACTGCCATTGTCTTCAAAATATTTTTGAAGTTTTGAGCGTCATGCACAACTCTTTTGAAAAAGCGGTGCTTGGCCTCAAACCGCATGGTCCAAACGTGCAGCAGGGGCCCAAAGCACTTAACTAGAGCAGGATAATGCTCCACATAGTGATGTTTAGGACGGAGCCTAACCTCAGGGAAAACCTCTAGCAGTGCCTGTCTATGATCACTGATTTTGCACACAAAATAGTCTAAGGTTTCATCAGTAAATGATGGGCACAATGCTAACTCTACCACCTCTTTCAGCTCCATCAAAACTGCCCATACCTTATCACCCTCTGGTACTACACTGCCAACAAGCAATGGAAGAAGTCGGACCAGAGTGGCATTTTCATGTCCATTACCTCCAATCGTTCCTCGAGAAAGAAACATTTTGGGAAGTGGCTGAGGTCTATCCACTTTATCAGAGTGCTGATATGGGAATGATGTAATCTTGTGGTTCAAATACTCCAAAGTGAAGTACTTCAGCCGGATCATCTCTTTAACACAAAGAGAAATTTCCATGGGAACGATACCTTCCAGAAGATCGTGGAGTATATCTGGAGGAAACCCTGTGATTGTGTGGAAGTAATTCAGGGACTCGTGCAAGACACAGCCACGTTTAACACCAAAGTGGCTGCTCAAAGTGTCACTTTCTTGAACAGTTTGTACATGTAGGTCATGGCTGGCTTTGGTTCTCTGAGGAAACTTTCTCTCTCTGACTTCAGTTACTTGAAACTGTTCAACTGAGCCCATACAGAATCTGCAAACATGGCCTGCTCTAAATGACTCTACAAAGCCACCTAATCCATGAGCAGCCAAATTGTCAGCAGAAACACAAAAGATGGTGCCTCTGACATTCTGACCAACTCTTTCGATGACGACACCGTCTTGTTCCAGAGTACGAACATCACGCAGAAACGGAGCAAGTACAGCTGCATATCCATACTTATGGAGGTCTGTCACTTTTACCAGTAGTGCTAGCTGTATAGCATGTAATGCTGATCGGTATTTTGGCGGCACATTAGCGAGGACCCAATATACAGCGCAAAGTTTGTGAATTTTGCGCGATGTGCCAAGTGGATTGGCAATTTCAAGATCATCAATATATAACTGGAGTGGTAGGATGAGACCCCCTGTTGACAGTAAGTCATTTTCAAGGAAATGAGAGCCATCAGAGCATAATGCATATTGACCAGATGTGGCATTTGGTTCAGTAATCTTGTTAAGAATGTCTGTGTTTTTAAACAACTCTTGAATCATTAAAAGAATAGGAACATACATGCTGGTATGTCCAGATTGCTCCAACTGATACTCCACTGGCATTACACAAGGATAGTTGCACTCAATAAAGGTTTTTCTGCGCTTAGATGAACTCAACTCAGCACCTTTAGAGGTTGATGTGGACAGAACATTGCAGTCCATGACAGCGGCAACAACTTCACTCAGTGTAGTTTCTGCAATGCTGTGACCGTTTCTCTGCAATATGTCACTAACTGCCTCTTTGATCAACGGCTCAGATAAGGAGAAGATCTGATTCAAGTGGTCTACTATTTCTTGAGTAGCTGTGTTTGAGACATGGAGGATAGCCTGCATCTTTAGGAATAAGGAAGATACATTTTTTTTAAGTTGATTTCTTAGACTGTCTGTATCACACTGATCATCATTCCCCACCTCTGTGCTCTGGTATGGGCATTCTTCATGCAAATCACTAGTTACTTCAGAAATACTGGCTTGGAGATTATGGGGATCCTCACTGACAATGTCAGTTTGGAAGTCTGATGCAAGACTTGCTTGGTGTGCTCTACTTTTATGGGAATTGAATGAAGAGTAGACATTTGTGCTATAGCTACAATCCTTATATGGGCATGTCACTGTTTCATGATTTTTCAAATGCTTTCTGAGATGACTGAAAAGGGCAGATTCAGAAAAGGGTTGATAAAATGTGCATAAAGGGCATTTAAATAACACAGGCCCCTGACTCTGCTCTGCACAACTGCTAAGTTGTGCTGTATGATATCTTGACAAATGAGTACTCAATGCATTAAGTGTCTTAAATGTACAAATGCAATCAGTGTAGAGGCATGGAAGAGGGCTGATTCTGGAATAGTGACTGTGCTGCAGCCTGTAGTGTCTAAATAACTGTATTCTGGAGGTGAAAGAAGCTGCGCACAACTTACACTGCCAGATCATGTTGGAAACACATTCAAAACTTCCAGTAAGTCCAGTGGTGCTGGCTGCTGCCACCGCGTAGGTCCAACTCTAACAGTCCTCCGTGCTGCCTCTCTTTGGCACTGCTTCCCGCCACTCACGCTCAACTTTTTGTTCTTCTATTTTTTTGCCTTCTGCTTCCGTCTTAACTTCTTGAAACTGAAACAGAGAGATACAAAGGAACAAACAACTGAACAATTAAAAAGCATCCAAACAGTGTCAAATTATGAATACTTCAAGTTGTCCCTGTTAATGACATTTTCATTTAATCCCCAAAGTGTGAATGCATCAGCAGTCAAGCTACTAAAGCCATCAAGCATATTTAACACTAGAATATTTGCAATTCCAGCGGAAAGTGCAGTGTGGATGCCCTCTGCTGAAATGTCTGATGCATCTGTGGAAATTTGTATGAAAAGACAGAATTGTAGAATTTTTGGAAATCTTGTATAAATATGTATTATATCATAACAAAGTGTGAGATTCGCTGAAAAATAGTATTACATTAAAAACGCTCAGGCTTATATACAGTGTGGAGAACAAGTATTTGATACACTGCCAATTTTGCAGGTTTTCCCACTTACAAAGCATGTAGAAGTCTGTCATTTTTAAAATAGTAAAATGCAAATGAATTACTTAGAAATCATACAATATAATGTATATAATGTATTCTGGATTTTTGTTTTAGATTCCGTCACTCACAGTTGAAGTGTACCTATGATAAAAAAATACAGACTTCAGTATTATCAGTAGTATCAAATACTTGTTCTCCCCACTGCAAGTGCAGGCATGAGGTTACCAAGCCAGCAGCGCCATCTTCTTTTTCGACTTTTCCACCCTGGGACCTGGTTTCAAAAAAGTGCGTTTTCAGGCACCGAAAACGCCGGATCCATCGTTACGGTCGGCCTAAACGCACAAGACCTATGCGGTTTCACTCGAAAATCGTCTCCGTGTGGATTGGCCCAGCGTGTGCGTGCGTGCGTGCGTGCGTGCGTGTGTGTGTCAGAGTGACACGTGCTGTGCAGAGGGAGAGAAAACTGCAGGAAAAGGCAGAAAATAACCGACAGAAAAGATAGATTTCATGAACAAACCGTTGTAACCATCACTGAAACGAAACGAGGCTTTCCTGAACGTGTCGGTCTATAATTTATGTGACTTCCGGTACGGAATGGACTTGTAGCACGAGGGAGAGAAACTCGTTTGTCTGCCGCAATACACACCCATTATAAAAACAGATTTGGAATAAAAACTTGCTCAGCTTTAAGCTGTGATAGTTTAAAAACGGTAAAATATATTTACAAGTTGAATCCAGGGTTAATAGTTTAATGCCATTTCGGCATCAACACTAATTACTGTAAAGAAAAGCAGCAGCACTTGAACTTAAACTGCGTGGTTAAATCAACGCTAGCTAGCCCTGCTAGCACAAGGTTTCCCTCGGCTAGAGCGGCAAAGCAAATAAAAAACAGGAACCCGCCATTTCTGCAATATACTAATACTGTATTAACATTCAAAACTTACAGTAAGTCCGGAGATGCTGGCTACTGCCGTGTGGGTCCAACTCTGTTTAGGTCTCCACTGCTTCTCGTTGCTCTTGTTGCTGACTCCCGCTCGCGCTTTTCTTCTGTCTTTTTTTTTTTCTTCAACAGAGCGGCAGAAATCATGCGCAGTAGCGCCACCTTCTGCTTCGGAGGGGGAATCAGAGACTCTGAATAAAAACTGATCCCTGCACCTGACCTCAACACTTAAGGGAAAAATAAAAAATATATAGGCTACATTAAACTGATAAGACAATAAAGATTGAAATAAATAACCTACATTTTGCCTTCCACTAATTTCAAATTTAAGACCATTTCCCAAATCAAATTGTTGCTGGTGTTGTTTTATTATGATTGCAATTTATTTGTTATGATCAATTTTACTTGCTGAAGCACTTTGAGATTTTATTGTATTTTAGGCTGTGCTATACATATGAAGTTTATTATTAAATCCTACCAATGTGAAACAACAGAACACGTAATTACTTAATTCTATTAAGTTGTGCTTAAGTTATGTTTTTAAGTTATGCTTACTTAATATACAAATAGTTCAATTTAATAAAAAAATATTAGTTTAAGTTACTCAAAAAGGAAGAACGTGTTCCACAAACGTGACATAATTAAGTTAGTAGAACTTTATTTAAACTTTGAGTATGCACTACTTAATCTATTTAATTACTTTGAACGTTCGGGTTTACAGTGCACACACACACACACACACACACACACACACACACACACACACACACACACACACAGACACACACATATACACACAGGCACACTGGCACTGCAGCGGTCGCACGCAATTATGACAGCTTGAGAGATTGTGAAGTGAGGTGGAAATCGCCCTCTGAAACACAGTTGATGGACGCTAACAAGTCGCATTCGTCGTGTCAAAACGCCGTCGACTCAAACGCCGCCGAACAGAAAGAACCGTGACGAGTCACTACAAACAACGACAATTAAGAGCGAGAGCAATGCGATTTTTCGAGCACTCAGGGGCAGATGAACGGTCAAGCCAAGGCGACAAAGCCCAGTGTTCTCTTAACTCGTCTCTTTTCACCATCGTAATGAAAGCCCATTGTCCCCTCGAACAGCCGCGTCTGGGGAGAGGGCTGTGCGGGCCGGCTCGGGCCCGAGCAGCAAGACTGGAGAGTGCTAAAAGATGTATTAGGGAGTAATAGGCCCATAAAAGATTCAACAAGTCATCAGCGAGGCCTGTTCAGACACACTTGTCATTGTGAGACAGACATTCGTGTGTCTCGGGGAGGATGGAGCCGCCAGCTAGGTGCTCCTAATGGCTGACCTACTTTAGCGGTAAGCGCGGGCGGGTTCGCCCTTGAAAGTTTGGAGCAGACTGTGGCGCGCGGGTCGGCGACGCGCGGGATTCTGTTGCAGGTGATTACGTACGGAGGAGGAGTGTTGTGACACCACAGATGA
>JAXIVH010001335.1:0-2500 GCA_036785325.1 Urophycis tenuis
GGGCCGGGGCCACCTTGGTCCCCCATGGGCTGAGGCCCCCCCATCAGACCCCCGGGGGTGGGCAAGGTCCCAGGGGTCCCAGGGCCCCACACCGGCCTGGTCCCCCACGCTTGCGGGCTTCATATCTGCTTGGACCACCACGGACCACCATGGACCACTATGGGTAGGCCCCGCTCACCCTGGGTCCGTGCGAAAAGCCCCCGGGCCCAGGGCCCCCTATGGGCCTATAGGGCCGGGGCCACCTTGGTCCCCCATGGGCTGAGGCCCCCCCCATCAGACCCCCGGGTCTGGGCCAGGTCCCAGGGCTCCCAGGGCCCCACACCGGCCTGGTCCCCCACGCTTGCGGGCTACACATCTGCCCGGACCACCACGGACCACCGTGGACCACTATGGGTAGGCCCCGCTCACCCTGGGTCCGTGCGAAAAGGCCCAGGGCCCAGGGCCCCCTATGGGCCTATAGGGCCGGGGCCACCTTGGTCCCCCATGGGCTGAGGCCCCCCCATCGGACCCCCGGGGGTGGGCCAGGTCCCAGGGCTCCCAGGGCCCCACACCGGCCTGGTCCCCCACGCTTGCGGGCTTCATATCTGCTTGGACCACCACGGACCACCGTGGACCACTATGGGTAGGCCCCGCTCACCCTGGGTCCGTGCGAAAAGCCCCCGGGCCCAGGGCCCCCTATGGGCCTATAGGGCCGGGACCACCTTTGTCCCCCATGGGCTGAGGCCCCCCCATCGGACCCCCGGGGGTGGGCCAGGTCCCAGGGCTCCCAGGGCCCCACACCGGCCTGGTCCCCCACGTTTGCGGGCTTCATATCTGCTTGGACCACCACGGACCACCATGGACCACTATGGGTAGGCCCCGCTCACCCTGGGTCCGTGCGAAAAGGCCACGGGCCCAGGGCCCCCTGTGGGCCTATAGGGCCGGGACCACCTTGGTCCCCCATGGGCTGAGGCCCCCCCATCGGACCCCCGGGGGTGGGCCAGGTCCCAGGGCTCCCAGGGCCCCACACCGGCCTGGTCCCCCACGGTGGCGGGCTTCATATCTGCGTGGACCACCACGGACCACCATGGACCACTATGGGTAGGCCCAGCTCACCCTGGGTCCATGCGAAAAGCCCCCGGGCCCAGGCTCCCCTATGGGCCTATAGGGCCGGGACCACCTTGATCCCCCATGGGCTGAGGCCCCCCCATCGGACCCCCGGGGGTGGGCCAGGTCCCAGGGGTCCCAGGGCCCCACACCGGCCTGGTCCCCCACGCTTGCGGGCTACACATCTGCCCAGACCACCATGGACCACTATGGGTAGGCCCCGCTCACCCTGGGTCCATGTGAAAAGGCCCAGGGCCCAGGGCCCCCTATGGGCCTATAGGGCCGGGGCCACCTTGGTCCCCCATGGGCTGAGGCCCCCCCATCAGACCCCCGGGGGTGGGCAAGGTCCCAGGGGTCCCAGGGCCCCACACCGGCCTGGTCCCCCACGCTTGCGGGCTTCATATCTGCTTGGACCACCACGGACCACCATGGACCACTATGGGTAGGCCCCGCTCACCCTGGGTCCGTGCGAAAAGCCCCCGGGCCCAGGGCCCCCTATGGGCCTATAGGGCCGGGGCCACCTTGGTCCCCCATGGGCTGAGGCCCCCCCATCAGACCCCCGGGGGTGGGCCAGGTCCCAGGGCTCCCAGGGCCCCACACCGGCCTGGTCCCCCACGGTGGCGGGCTTCATATCTGCGTGGACCACCACGGACCACCATGGACCACTATGGGTAGGCCCAGCTCACCCTGGGTCCATGCGAAAAGCCCCCGGGCCCAGGCTCCCCTATGGGCCTATAGGGCCGGGACCACCTTGATCCCCCATGGGCTGAGGCCCCCCCATCGGACCCCCGGGGGTGGGCCAGGTCCCAGGGGTCCCAGGGCCCCACACCGGCCTGGTCCCCCACGCTTGCGGGCTACACATCTGCCCAGACCACCATGGACCACTATGGGTAGGCCCCGCTCACCCTGGGTCCATGTGAAAAGGCCCAGGGCCCAGGGCCCCCTATGGGCCTATAGGGCCGGGGCCACCTTGGTCCCCCCATGGGCTGAGGCCCCCCCATCAGACCCCCGGGGGTGGGCAAGGTCCCAGGGGTCCCAGGGCCCCACACCGGCCTGGTCCCCCACGCTTGCGGGCTTCATATCTGCTTGGACCACCACGGACCACCATGGACCACTATGGGTAGGCCCCGCTCACCCTGGGTCCGTGCGAAAAGCCCCCGGGCCCAGGGCCCCCTATGGGCCTATAGGGCCGGGGCCACCTTGGTCCCCCATGGGCTGAGGCCCCCCCATCAGACCCCCGGGTCTGGGCCAGGTCCCAGGGCTCCCAGGGCCCCACACCGGCCTGGTCCCCCACGCTTGCGGGCTACACATCTGCCCGGACCACCACGGACCACCGTGGACCACTATGGGTAGGCCCCGCTCACCCTGGGTCCGTGCGAAAAGGCCCAGGGCCCAGGGCCCCCTATGGGCCTAT
>JAXIVH010001335.1:15000-17500 GCA_036785325.1 Urophycis tenuis
GGGTCCATGTGAAAAGGCCCAGGGCCCAGGGCCCCCTATGGGCCTATAGGGCCGGGGCCACCTTGGTCCCCCATGGGCTGAGGCCCCCCCATCAGACCCCCGGGGGTGGGCAAGGTCCCAGGGGTCCCAGGGCCCCACACCGGCCTGGTCCCCCACGCTTGCGGGCTTCATATCTGCTTGGACCACCACGGACCACCATGGACCACTATGGGTAGGCCCCGCTCACCCTGGGTCCGTGCGAAAAGCCCCCGGGCCCAGGGCCCCCTATGGGCCTATAGGGCCGGGGCCACCTTGGTCCCCCATGGGCTGAGGCCCCCCCATCAGACCCCCGGGTCTGGGCCAGGTCCCAGGGCTCCCAGGGCCCCACACCGGCCTGGTCCCCCACGCTTGCGGGCTACACATCTGCCCGGACCACCACGGACCACCGTGGACCACTATGGGTAGGCCCCGCTCACCCTGGGTCCGTGCGAAAAGGCCCAGGGCCCAGGGCCCCCTATGGGCCTATAGGGCCGGGGCCACCTTGGTCCCCCATGGGCTGAGGCCCCCCCATCGGACCCCCGGGGGTGGGCCAGGTCCCAGGGCTCCCAGGGCCCCACACCGGCCTGGTCCCCCACGCTTGCGGGCTTCATATCTGCTTGGACCACCACGGACCACCGTGGACCACTATGGGTAGGCCCCGCTCACCCTGGGTCCGTGCGAAAAGCCCCCGGGCCCAGGGCCCCCTATGGGCCTATAGGGCCGGGACCACCTTTGTCCCCCATGGGCTGAGGCCCCCCCATCGGACCCCCGGGGGTGGGCCAGGTCCCAGGGCTCCCAGGGCCCCACACCGGCCTGGTCCCCCACGTTTGCGGGCTTCATATCTGCTTGGACCACCACGGACCACCATGGACCACTATGGGTAGGCCCCGCTCACCCTGGGTCCGTGCGAAAAGGCCACGGGCCCAGGGCCCCCTGTGGGCCTATAGGGCCGGGACCACCTTGGTCCCCCATGGGCTGAGGCCCCCCCATCGGACCCCCGGGGGTGGGCCAGGTCCCAGGGCTCCCAGGGCCCCACACCGGCCTGGTCCCCCACGGTGGCGGGCTTCATATCTGCGTGGACCACCACGGACCACCATGGACCACTATGGGTAGGCCCAGCTCACCCTGGGTCCATGCGAAAAGCCCCCGGGCCCAGGCTCCCCTATGGGCCTATAGGGCCGGGACCACCTTGATCCCCCATGGGCTGAGGCCCCCCCATCGGACCCCCGGGGGTGGGCCAGGTCCCAGGGGTCCCAGGGCCCCACACCGGCCTGGTCCCCCACGCTTGCGGGCTACACATCTGCCCAGACCACCATGGACCACTATGGGTAGGCCCCGCTCACCCTGGGTCCATGTGAAAAGGCCCAGGGCCCAGGGCCCCCTATGGGCCTATAGGGCCGGGGCCACCTTGGTCCCCCATGGGCTGAGGCCCCCCCATCAGACCCCCGGGGGTGGGCAAGGTCCCAGGGGTCCCAGGGCCCCACACCGGCCTGGTCCCCCACGCTTGCGGGCTTCATATCTGCTTGGACCACCACGGACCACCATGGACCACTATGGGTAGGCCCCGCTCACCCTGGGTCCGTGCGAAAAGCCCCCGGGCCCAGGGCCCCCTATGGGCCTATAGGGCCGGGGCCACCTTGGTCCCCCATGGGCTGAGGCCCCCCCATCAGACCCCCGGGGGTGGGCCAGGTCCCAGGGCTCCCAGGGCCCCACACCGGCCTGGTCCCCCACGGTGGCGGGCTTCATATCTGCGTGGACCACCACGGACCACCATGGACCACTATGGGTAGGCCCAGCTCACCCTGGGTCCATGCGAAAAGCCCCCGGGCCCAGGCTCCCCTATGGGCCTATAGGGCCGGGACCACCTTGATCCCCCATGGGCTGAGGCCCCCCCATCGGACCCCCGGGGGTGGGCCAGGTCCCAGGGGTCCCAGGGCCCCACACCGGCCTGGTCCCCCACGCTTGCGGGCTACACATCTGCCCAGACCACCATGGACCACTATGGGTAGGCCCCGCTCACCCTGGGTCCATGTGAAAAGGCCCAGGGCCCAGGGCCCCCTATGGGCCTATAGGGCCGGGGCCACCTTGGTCCCCCATGGGCTGAGGCCCCCCCATCAGACCCCCGGGGGTGGGCAAGGTCCCAGGGGTCCCAGGGCCCCACACCGGCCTGGTCCCCCACGCTTGCGGGCTTCATATCTGCTTGGACCACCACGGACCACCATGGACCACTATGGGTAGGCCCCGCTCACCCTGGGTCCGTGCGAAAAGCCCCCGGGCCCAGGGCCCCCTATGGGCCTATAGGGCCGGGGCCACCTTGGTCCCCCATGGGCTGAGGCCCCCCCATCAGACCCCCGGGTCTGGGCCAGGTCCCAGGGCTCCCAGGGCCCCACACCGGCCTGGTCCCCCACGCTTGCGGGCTACACATCTGCCCGGACCACCACGGACCACCGTGGACCACTATGGGTAGGCCCCGCTCACCCTG
>JAXIVH010001336.1:0-26228 GCA_036785325.1 Urophycis tenuis
ATATTATTATTATTATTATTATTATTATTATTATTATTATTATTAGGGACCAAGCCTGTGAAACAGGACGAATGTTCCTATTGTTATTGTTATTATTAGTATTATTATTTTTAGTCAGGCAGCAGTAGTCACAATGGTAGTAGTAGTAGTAGTAGAAGTAGTAGTAGCAGTAGTAGTAGTAGTAGTAGTAGTAGTAGTAGTTGTAGTAGTAGTAGTAGCAGTAGTAGTAGTTGTAGTAGTAGTAGTAGCAGTAGTAGTAGCAGTAGTAGTAGTAGTAGCAGTAGTAGTAGTAGTAGCAGTAGTAGTAGTAGTAGTAGTAGCAGTGGTCAGGAAAACAGCCATCTTGGATAGTGAAGGTGTTTAAACATCAAATTGTGTTAAGTCTTGGTCTCTTTGGGCCTGCATCACAGATCTGGTTGTGATGTCATACGACACGAGGAAGCCCATATATGGTTGTGCCTCCAGAGCAGTTTAACCAGCACAGGGAACAGTAGGTATGATATCCACATGGTGAACTTGATCTTCATCACACACATTTGAAGCTCGTATGTCTCTTATTTCTGTGGAATCATAAGTAGTTATTAAATAGTTATTGGAAACATATTGGCATCATCTCCACATCTTTTCCCTCATTGAGAATGAGAGGTTCCATGAATCTGCATCTTGGAAAGACCACCCTGCCTCTAGTCCAGTCCAATCCCCCTGTGACCGACAATAAGACAGACAGACAGACAGACATACTTTAATGATCCCTGAGGGAAATTGCATTTCTTACAATACTCCAGGAAAAAAAAGAAAGAAGAGACAGACACTCTACGTATAGAAGTGTTAGAATATATAAATATATGTAATGCGATATACAAAATATATACATCAAGAAATATAAAAATATACATGAATGTATATACATCCAGGCATACACTAAGAGGTAATAGCATACTGTAATAGCATTAATTAATAGCATTGAGCTGTAGATGGTTCAGCTCACACCAACAGACAAAGTTGCCCACAACAGTCCTATACTCACCCTCGTCACCCCCCTCAATACAGCCAACTATTGCGGAGTCATCAGAAAACTTCTGAAGGTGGCAGGAGGAGTGCAATAGCTGAAGGCTGAGGTGTAGAGGGTGAAGAGGAAGGGATAAAGGACTGTCCCTTGTGGGGCCCCAGTGTTGCTAACCACCCTGTCAGATACACAGTTCTGTAGGCGTACAAACTGTGGTCTGCCCATCAGGTAGTCAACAATCCAGGAAAACAAGGGGGCTTCCACCTGCCTCGCCGCCATCTTGTCACCTAGGAGACCCGGCTGTAAGGTGTTGAAAGCACTGGAGAAGTCAAAGATCATGACTCTCACAGTGCTCACCGGCCTGTCCAGAAGAGAGTAGACTTTGTTCAGCAGGTAGATGATGCAGTCCTCGACTCCCAGGCGGGGCTGGTAGGCGAACTGCAGCTGGTCCGAGAAGGGTCTGACCATAGGCCTAAGCTGCTCCAGAACGAGCCTCTCCAGGGTCTTCATGATATGTGATGTCAGAGCCACTGGTCTGTAGTCCTTGGGGTTGCTGGGGCGCAGCGTCTTTGAGACAGGAACAAGGCACAACGTCTTCCACATCAGAGGGACCTTCTGGAGGCGCAGGCTCAGGTTGAAGACATGATTAAAGGCTGGTTTATGATTCTGCGTAGGGATCGCGTCGAGATCACGCAATGGCCACGCGTTGCTCGGACGCCGTCATGAGCCTGTGATACTTCAACGGAGGGATTGCGTGGGGTTTGCGTCTCGAAATGCAATTCATTGCCACACCGGTAGAGGGACCAGAATGACCGATCTGGTCATTACATACGGATTAGTAGCGAGTTAAAAAAAAGTTGAGAGTAGAAATGAAGGCAAAAGTTTAATTAGTTTTTTATCAACAGATATGGCTATATGATATGATTGCTTTATATAATATACAGCTATGTAGTTTATTATGGATTACTTTCTAAATGTCTTGATCTAAAGTAACGTGACATAACCGTTCTTTATCAAGAACGGCTTTTTAACTCCCTAGTAATCCGTATACGTAATGACCATTCTGATCATTACATACGGACATATATACGGACATTATATATATATATATGTGTGTATATATATATATGTGTGTGTGTGTGTCTGTGTGTGTGTGTGTGTTGTCGCCAATCAGTCGAAGCATTTATCAAGGCTGTGTTTACACCGTGGCGGTGTTTACGAGTGGAAACTGGAAAAGCGATATCCAGCCAATGTAGTTCGTGGACCAATCACAGCCAAAGCCAACGCGTAGGGACGGCGTCGCCTCGACGTGCGTCTAGGATTTGGGGATGTGCACGTCGAGGACGTAAAGGGTCCGCAAAGGGTCCGCCGTGGGTCCGCCGTCCCAACGCGTCGCGTCGACGCGGAAGTATAAACGAAGCATAAACCAGCCTGAAGTACTCCACACAGCTGGGGGGCACAGGCTTTAAGTACCCTGGGGAACACACCATCAGGGCCCGCCACTTTGCTAGAGTGGAGTCTAATCAGTTGTCTTTTCACCAGGTCAGGCGTGAAGGACACTGTAGAGGTGTCCGTGGGGGGAGGGATAGGGTCCTCCGGTAATGGACGACAATGTGAAGAGCAGGGGGGAGGGGTGGGGCAGGGTGGAGGTGTGAAGTGGCCGGGAGTGAATAGAGGTGGTGAGAGGCAGGATGGCGGTCTATATGGAGGGGGAGAAGGATGGGGAGGCAGAGTGGCACTGGTTTTAGGGCTGCCACTAGCAGCAGGGTATCAAAGCAGTATCAAACCTATTGAAGAAAAGGTTAAATTCAATGGCTATACAGTTCACTCAGTGCCTTGTCTCTGTCATTGTTGTTGCTGCTGGGAGGGATGTGAACAACCACTAGCAGAATGGCAGAAAGCTCCCTCGGTAGATAAAAAAGCCAGCACTTAATAATCATAAACTCCACAAGGGGTGAACTGTGTCTGCACCACCACAGCGTCCTGGCAGCAAGCATCCCTGACATAAACACAGACACCTCTGCCATGGGTCTTACCGTTAGTGAGTGCTCTGTCCGCTCGGTAGCATGTTAGCTGGTCGAGCTGAATGGCGGAGTCTGGTATGTTGTTGTTTAGCCATGTTTCCGTGAAAACAAAAACACAGCACTGTGATGTAGGCTGTGATGCACTCTGTTAGCCCATCAATGTCCTCCCTGTGAGTGCAGGCCAGTAACCTCAAAACAGTACTGCAGTGACTCGTAAGATTCCTCTGACCACTTCCTCACAGTCCTTGTGTCCACATGCTTCCTCTTCACCAGAGGCACATAGCAGGGTTTGAGGTGAACCAGATTGTGAACCGACCTGCCCAGAAGGGGGAGAGAAGATGAGATGCCTCCTTAATGTTAGCATACATCAGGTCCAGGGTCCTCACCCCTCTGGTAGGACAGCTCACATACTGCTTAAAAGTCGGTAGAACTCTATCCATGGTGACATGGTTAAAGTCTCCCGACATGATGATGAGGGCACTGGGGTGTTTGGTCTGCAGTTTTGAGACGGTGGTGTATATTGTGCCGCAGGCAGCTGATGGGTTAGCAGTAGGAGGGATGTACACCATGATGATGATGACATGCGGGATCTCCCTAGGGAGGTGATATGGATGAAGTCCAACGGCCAACACTTCGGCATCAGGGCCACAGAGCTGTTCTTTAATACAGATGTGACCGGGATTGCACCACCTGATATTAACTAGGACGGCGAGCCCCCCCCCCCCCCCTTCCGCTTACCGCTCTTGGTACAGTCCCGGTCCGCCCGAACAGTGTGGAAGCCATCGACAGATACAATCGGGTCCGTAATATCCATGTGTAACCATGTCTCAGTGAAACACATTAAACTACATTCCCGGTAAACTGCGTGGCTCCGCGTTAGCGCCGTCAGCTCGTCCATTTTGTTATAAAGGGATTGAACATTCCCCATAACAATAGAGGGGAGACACGGCTTGAATTTTCTCCTTTCCATCCGCATATTCCGTGTCAACCCTCTCCCCCGACGTCGTTTCCCTCCTCTGCATCCCCGATGTGTTTTCCTCCAGAGATCGGGTGGTAAATCCGCTGGTCTGGCCACTATGCCGGCCGGCATTAGTGCGATCAGCTGTTCTCTGGTGTAAACAAAGGCAGCGTGTCCCGGTGTAGGCGGCATTGGTAATGAAAAAAGTATACGAGTAGCACAACAAAACTCCCTCAAACAGCATTGTTTGAGAGTGTAGGGCTACCCCGTACTTCCGAGAAAAAGAAATAAGAAAAAAGAAAAGAAAAAGAAAGTTAAAAGTTAAAAGAAAGCGAACTCGAGGCTGGAGTAGTGTAACCGGCGGCATGCAGCTTTCGCGCACGCGCACGCTTTATTGACTTTAGCCAGGCTCTCACTGCACATCTATCCCCTGTACTGCTGGTCACTGTGAATTTATCCTAAGGGGGATTAATAAAGGAATATCTTATCTTATCTTATCTTATCCAAACATCCATAAATCCTGGTTCTTGTTTTTCTAAAAGAGTCCAGCAGGCCAGGGTGGACTCCCTTGGACCCAGCTGTGTCTCCATGAAGAGTGACTGGTCTATGGCTATACCTGTTGAATTTAGAGATGGAAATCAGTCTATTAAGAAGAGGTAATGATTTAAAGAGTGACTGGTCGGACACATACTTGTTTCTTCAGCGGGGATGGATGGATGGATGAGCGGGGGCGTTACTGATGTGGTGGACATGGGTTTGAATAGGAGGGATGCTAATTGAAGCCAGATGAGGGAGATCATAGTTGGTGCTGGTGAGGGAGATCCTGGGTGGTGCAGGTGAGGGAGGTCCAGGGTGGTGCAGGTGAAGGAGGTCCTGGGTGGTGCAGGTGAGGGAGGTCCTGGGTGGTGCAGGTGAGGGAGGTCCAGGGTGGTGCAGGTGACAGAGGTCCAGGGTGGTGCAGGTGAGGGAGCTACTGGGTGGTGTGGGTGAGGGAGTTGGGGTCAATGTTGATTATAACAGATTCACTGCGGTTGAGTTAGAGAAAGTCATTCAGCATCCAGGGTTGAATGTGAGTAAGGCCGGTGCTGAGGGTGGACTGAGAGGGGGCAGTTATAGTAGAGGTAAGAGGAGGATCTCTCACTGTATGTGACTGTTGTCCATCTCAGAGCTCAGCAGTGATACATCATGACACCATCATTACTCTGAGTAAAAGCTGTGTGTGTTGTGTTGAAGCCCAGAGCAGCAGGAGAGAACAGACTCCCCTGGACCCAGCTGTGTCTCCATGAAGAGTGACAGCTTTATTGAAGAACCTTATGAATTTAAAGATGGAAATCAGGCTATTGAGAAGAGGTAAGGATTCATCAGACATTATAAAAATATAACATCGATCAAACATCCATGTGGGAGATGTTCTTTTGGTAGAGAAAACTGTTTTAGTGATGTGGTTGACATGTGTGTGAATGAGAGGGATGGTGCAGGTGAGGGACTTGGGGTCAATGATGATCATTTCAGATTCACTGCGGTTGACTTAAAGAAAGTAATTCAGCATCCAGGATTGAATGTGAGTAAGGCCGGTGCTGAGGGTGGGCTGAGAGGAGGCAGTGATCGTCTCGAAGGAGAGGTAGAGTTGGGTATGGTCGGGGTCACGGTGGAACCGGAGGCCATGGCAGTGGAGAATGTGGCCAACACACTGTCGCCCTACAGCAGTATGTTGTTGGTTCATTTGAGGAGGGCAGTCTCAATGATGCCTGATTGAAATGGTTCATGGATGTTATTGGAGTCCAGGTGGTTCTGATTTGTGTGGCTGCTGCTCCTTCCATTATTGTTGCCAGGAAGGGGGATTTGAGATGGGTCAGTAGTTGTCAGGGTGTTGGAGTCCAGACCAGGGTCCAGGTGGAGGACTCCGTGCTTGTTTTAATGGAGGACAGGTCAGCAGTGGGGATTTCTGTGAATGAGGTGAATGTGTGGCTTGGGTGTTCTAGTTGTGGCATTTGGGTTCTGAGGGTTGAATGGAAATTGGTCATAGATTTGTAGATTGGTTAAAAATGTAATAGGATTGTGTGTGTGTGTGTGTGTGTGTGCACGCGTGTGCCTGTGTGTCTTTGTGTTTGCCTGTTCCACAGACAACACCAGGAGAGGTCAAAGGTTACTAGTGCTCAGTCTAAACAGCAGACAGAGCTGATCAAGGTGTGTACATTTCCAACAAGACATTTGATTTAGCTCTACATGAACATTAAAAAGCATCTCTGGTGGTGCTAATAGTCCCCAGGCTTCCCTCTTCAGACCAGCGGTACGTGAATGTAGGACAGATGCTTCTGATGTCCTGTTTGTTCAGAGGAAAGTTCTCCTTGATGTTTGTTCTGTTCCAGAGGGCTGAGGAAAACGCACACGCTTTTCTAGACAAGGAGCTGAAGAAGCTCTGGAGGGTTCTCTTCCCACATGACCCACAATGCTCAGAGAGTCAGAGGGGCGAGGAGGAGCTGGATGGTAAGAAAGAGGAGCAGAGGAGGCGCGCCATAGAGGGAGTGGTGGACATCACAAAGCTCTGCCTGATGGAGATGAACCAGGAGGAACTGGCCGACACACTGTGGGGCGGTAAGAGACTCTTATTTTGAAGGGTACTTATTTACTTATCCTGAAAACAGATAAGAAATACTTACACCCACAATATTGCTATTCAAATTACCAGGTGAAATGGTTTGATGCAGATATGTAGGGTTATAGTTGGGCAATCAGATAATAATAATCTTGAAATATATTTATTAATATGAAATACGAATGTTAAATTAACAGGAAATATCGACCTGTGTACACTGATGTCACCATCAACTAACTCATGTCGTCTGCTGTTTTCTCATTTAGGATCTGCTGCTGTCCAGTGCCAACATAAAATCAAGACTCGTCTGAAGAAGACGTTCAGCCGCGTGTTTGAGGGAATCCCTAACGCAGGACAGCGAACAGGTCTGAATGACTTCTACACAGAGCTCTTCATCACAGAGAGAGTCAGTGGAGAGGTCAACAAGGAACATGAGGTCAGACTGATTGAAACAGCTTCCAGGAAACCAGCCAAGGAGGAAACACCAATCAAATGTGAAGACATCTTTAAACCCTTACCTGGACAAGATCAACCAATCAGAACCATAATGACAACTGGAGTGGCCGGCATTGGTAAAACTGTCTTAACACACAAGTTCACTCTGGACTGGGCTGAAGGCAAAGCCAACCACGACATACCCTTCACATTTCTCTTTACTTTCAGAGAGCTGAATTTACTGAAAGTGAAAAGGTTTAGCTTGGTGCAACTTCTTCATCACTTCTGTATTGAAACCAAAGAAGCAGGAATCTGCAGATATGACCGGCTCCAATGTGTCCTCATCTTGGATGGTCTGGATGAGTGTCGACTTCCTCTGGACTTCCAGAACAACCAGATCTGCACTGATGTCACAGAGCTGACCTCTGTGGATGTGCTGCTGACAAACCTCATCAGCGGCGACCTGCTTCCCTCCGCTCGTATCTGGATAACCACACGCCCTGCAGCAGCCGATCTGATCCCTGCTGAGTGTGTGGACATGGTGACAGAGGTGAGAGGGTTCACAGACCCACAGAAGGATGAGTACTTCAGGAAGAGATTCAGAGAGGAGAAGCAGGCCAACACAATCATCTCCCACATCAAGAGATCACAAAGTATCCACATCATGTGTCACATTCCAGTCTTCTGTTGGATATGTTCTACAGTTCTGGAGGACTTCTTTGAAACAACTCATAGGGAAAAAGAGATGCCTAACAGCATGACTCAGATGTACATGTACTTCCTGAGGGTTCAGTCCATACAAGGGGACAAGAAGTATCACAGGATAGCTGGAAGAGATCCACACTGGACTAAAGATAGCAGGAAGATCATTGTTTCTCTGGGAAAACTGGCTTTTATCCAGCTGGAGAAAGGCAACCTGATCTTTTATGAGGCAGACCTGGCAGACTGTGGCATCAATATCAGAGCAGCCTCAGTGTACTCAGGAGTGTTCACCCAGATCTTTAAAGAGGAGTGTGGGATATACCTGGATAAGGTGTTCTGCTTTGTCCATCTAAGCATCCAGGAGTTTCTGGCTGCCCTTTATATCTTCCTCTCCTTTAATGACACTGGTGTCAATCTGCTCTCGGGACAACCACAACCCCTGTGGTCGGTTCTCTTTAGAAACAAACAAACAAAAAAAAGACAGGTCGAACTGTTCAAGTGTGCTGTGGATAAGGCCTTGCAGAGTGAGAACGGACACCTGGACTTGTTCCTCCGCTTCCTCCTGGGCCTCTCTCTGGAGACCAATTGGATTTTCCTACGAGGTCTGCTTGGACAAACAGGAGGTAGCTCAGGGATGAATGAGGACACAGTGTCTTACATCAGAAAAAAGCTAGATGGAGATCTTCCTCCAGAGAGAAGCATCAATCTGTTCCACTGTCTGAATGAACTGAACGACCGTTTTCTAGTGAAGAAGATCCAAAATTACCTGACGTCAGGAAGACTATCCAAACAGTCGCTCTCCCCTGCTCAGTGGTCAGCTCTGGTCTTCATCTTACTGTCATCAGAAGAGGAGCTGGATGTGTTTGACCTGAAGAAATACTCTGCTTCAGAGGAGGGTCTTCTGAGGCTGCAGCCAGTGGTCAAAGCGTCCAAAACATGTCTGTAGGTGAACTCATAATATGTATGACAATACACACAACACAATAAACAGAATACTAGATTATAAAAGTTATAATTACATAAAAAACATCTATGTAGATTAAGTAATAACAGGTATTAAAATACACATAACAGAAAGTACATAACAGTACAATATAACAGTAATATGAATCCATCATACAATAACAACAAACAGCAATACTCAATTTAAACCCAATAATAATCATACATAATACTTGTAGCAGCCCTTGGCTTCTTTAATAATGGCAGAGAGTGTCTTATGGGTGCATTCATAATTATTGATCAGGAATGACCTCCATCACTGTGAAAACTAAAATAAAACACAACATAGCTGATTAAAAACCTTTCACATGACCAAGAAAACCTCAATTTCCACAGTGCAATATTTGCATTTACACATACAATCACTTGCAGTATACTCAGCATAAACAACACATAAATGAATTGAATTTATTTACAAACATCTCTCACACTGAGCTAAACAATACACACCTCGCTCCACTCGCCAAGGGTGCAAAAGTTTAGGTTAGATGCGTTCACATGTGAGCCACTAGCTTGATTGATTGATCTAATTAAACAGCACACATAGGCGGCACACACAAGATAAAGAACTTCACTAACAGACACCAATGTATACATGAAAATACATGACTGCTAAATGTTACAGAGTAAGCAGCATCAAGATTCCACAACATGTGTTAACTTACATATGTCATAGAGATTCAAAGACAAGTAAAACTTACTGAGAAAGCCCTGGAGAGTGCACCTGTCGATCAGCTAATCAGGTTCCTGGGCTCCCAGCCTCCATCCAGTCATATTGATTACCAAAAAATGAATGAACTCTAGCGGCCACTTACAATACTACATAGTAATCATACAAAACTTAAACACAGTTGCTAACACGTTCCTGGTTATTTTGTGTGAAACATATATTCACAAATATGGATGGGCTGCAGAAAAATATAGTTACATTGTGTAAGCCTGATGAGGAGAAAAACACATTTTCACATTTATTATTATAAAGAATGAAAAGGAAATTCGGCATACTCATGTGAGTTAGCCATCTTTGTGATTGGATGGTATGACTGATCTACTAGCACTTTAAAGTACAGTTCCTAACATGTTCCTGTTTATTTGTGTAAAGGCTGAATGGCTGTAATCTGTCAGAGAGATGCTGTAAAGCTCTGGCCTCAGTTCTCAGCTCAGAATCCTCTCGTCTCAGAGAACTGGACCTGAGTACCAACGATCTGCAGGATTCAAGGCTAAAGCTGCTCTCTGCTGGACTGGAGAGTCTGCACTGTACACTGGAAACTCTCAGGTCAGTTTGACTCAATGTGCAAACATTGACACCACAAGGTTTTCTATCATAAGACATTCAACAGATTTACATCCATAAAGTTAGCAGATTCAAATATATAATCAATATCTCAGGAATAACTCAACATATTTCTGTATCTGTTGCCATGGTAAGGTATAACCATATATGTACGTTAAATTCTCTCCATGTGTGTTGCATCACATTCTTACGATAGTAATCATCATGTAGACAGACAGTGAGGTGCAGTTTAGAGTTCTCCAGTTAAGTTAAATGACAGCCTCTTCATAAAACTGTCTCTTTAGGGTTTTTTATGATGCATTTCTAATATTTGTTCCTCTTTTTTATTTCTATCTGTTTAATATTTAAGGATGTAACTCATTGTTTAAATCATCTTTGGTTAATTTAAGAAAATGCTAAAGACTTGTATTCATTTAAGTCAATTTCTAACATGTTCCTGTTTATTTGTGTTAAGGCTGAATGGCTGTAATCTGTCAGAGAGATGCTGTGAAGCTCTGGCCTCAGTTCTCAGCTCAGAATCCTCTAACCTCAGAGAGCTGGACCTGAGTAGCAATGATCTGCAGGATTCAGGAGTGAAACAGCTCTCTGCTGGACTGGGGAGACCAAACTGTACACTGGAAACTCTCAGGTCAGTTTGACTCAATGTGCAAACAGTGACACCACAAGTTTCTCTATCATAAGACATTTAACAGACTCTATAAAGTTAGCAGATTCAAATATATAATTAATAACTCAGGAATAACTCAACATATTTCTATACCTGTTGCCATGGTAAGGTATAACCATATATGTATGTTACATTCTCTCTGTTTTTAGTGATTGTATAAAGTGTGTGTTGCATCACATTAATCTCAAAGTCATCAGCATGTAGACAAACAGTGAGGTGGAGTTTAGAGTTGTCCAGTTAAGTTAACTAACAGCCTCTTCATAAAACTGTCTCTTGAGGGGATTTTTATGATGCGTTTCTAATATTTATACATCTTTTTTACTTCTATCTGTTAATAATTAAGGATGTAACTAATTCTGAAATGTATCTTTGATTAATTTAAGAAAATGCTAAAGACTTGTGTTCTTTAAAGTACAGTTCCTAAAATGTTCTTGTTTATTTGTGTGCAGGCTGAATGGCTGTAATCTGTCAGAGAGATGCTGTGAAGCTCTGGCCTCAGTTCTCAGCTCAGAAGCCTCTTGTCTCAGAGGACTGGACCTGAGTATTAATGATCTGCAGGATCCAGGAGTGAAACTGCTCTCTGCTGGACTGGGGAGTCCACACTGTACACTGGAAACTCTCAGGTCAGTTTGACTTAATGTGCAAACAGTGACAACACAAGGTTCTCTATCATAAGACATTTAACAGACTTACGTCCATGAAGTTAGCAGATTCAAATATGTAATTAAAACTCAGAAATAACTCATGCTTCTATACCTGTTGCCATGGTAAGGTATGTATGTATGTTATATTCTCTCTGTTTTTTTGTGATTTTATAAAGAGTGGGTTGCATCACATTCTTACTAAAGTCATCATCATGTAGACAGACAGTGTGGTGGAGTTTAGAGTTGTCCAGTAAAGTTAAATAACAGCCTCTTCATCAAACTCTCTTAAGGGGATGTTTTATGATGTATTTGTAATATGTGTACATCTTTTTTACTCCTATCTGTTAATATTTAAGGATGTAACTTATTCTTAAACTTATCTTTGAATAATCTAAATTAATTTAAATGCTAAAGACTTGTATTCTTTTAAGTAGAGTTCCTAACATGTTCCTGTTTATTTGTCTTAAGGCTGAATGGCTGTAATCTGTCAGAGAGATGCTGTGAAGCTCTGGCCTCAGTTCTTAGCTCAGAATCCTCTAGTCTCAGAGCACTGGACCTATGTACCAATGATCTGCAGGATCCAGGAGTGAAGCCGCTCTCTGCTGGACTGGGGAGTCCACACTGTACACTGGAAACTCTCAAGTCAGTTTGACTCAATGTGCAAACAGTGAAACACAAGGTTCTCAACAGAAGATATTTCAGAGATTTACATCTATACAAATGTGTGTGTGTGTGTGTGTGTGTGTGTGTGTGTGCATGCAGGGTGTCTGGCTGCCTGGTCACACAGGAAGGCTGTGCTTCTCTGGCCTCAGCTCTGAGCAGCAACCCCTCCCATCTGAGAGAGCTTGACCTGAGCTACAATCACCCAGGAGACTCAGGAGTTACGCTGCTCTCTGCTGGACTGGAGGATCAACGCTGGAGACTGGACACTCTCGGGTATGGCGAGGACAGCTTAGCGCTCAGTCACAATGTCTCCTACAAGGATTCAACCAGGTGGTAGAGGAAGTGGTTTCAAAACACAGCTGGAACTCTTGTTGTGCACAGCAGATGCTGCTCATGCTGAACATGCTGCTCTCACTGTGTTTACCCCCCAGTGTGGAGCACGGTGGAGTGGGGAGGTTGAAACCAGCTCTAAAGAAGTGTAAGTGTCTGTTTAGTTGGATTCATCACAACACACTAACTATTGACATGGAAAGTCCACACAGCAGTAGGGGATGTCCGTTCATCCAGATCCTACTGGCAATGAAGATGATGGTTGACATCACATATCTTATGTATATTCATATTGTTAACAATGCCAATTAATCCTGCTTGTGTAACATCCAATAGGTATTATTATTGTTACAGAGTATCTGTAATTTATTTTCTATTTGTATAACTAAATGAGACAAAAGAACATAATAATTGTACTACTACTAATTACATTATTTTGTTACCATTATTATCATCTACCTATTGTTTCTTTAAGGTTTTGGTATGATTGTTTTTTTAACATTGTAGTGCCAATATCTCTGCAGTACACTGGTCTTACAATTTGATATTTGGCGACCATATAGATATCTAAGAAGAGCAGAGTCCAACAAAAGTTCTGTATGCACAAAAACGTGGCGTACGTCCTTTTCCACACTCACGTTCAGATGTATAAAACGTGAAATGACCCTGGAAATTTGCGGTGGCCATGCCACCCTCTGGGCTGTCATACGCACGTTTCTACAGCTATTGTTCCTATGGCAACACTTAAAGGTGATGCTAGGAAACTGTTAATAATGTCAAAAACAATTCATCATCAGAGTGATGTGCACGTCAGAGACACACCTATGAACAATTAACACCCCCTGTTTGCAATTATATTGGTGGATATGAAAGCATGCGCAGTGTGATGTAGAAAATGGTATTAACAATGGCGTTGTTAGAGGACCTTGCAAACTTTATACTGAGATATTTGAGATTGAAATCAGTCAGTCAGTCATTTACTTAACCGCTTGTCCTCTAGAGGGTCCCGGGGGGGCTGGAGCCAATCCCAGCTACAACGGGCGAGAGGCGGGGTACACCCTGGACAGGTCGCCAGCCTATCACAGGGCTAATATATAGAGACATACAACCATTCACACTCTGAGATTAAAATGATGAAGAAAAAGAAACCACAACCTAGGAGATGAAGATTCTTCAGGCATGCAAGCTAAAGAGACAATGAAGACGTATACTGATAACCATATGGAGAGGGTACATCGGAATCTTCTATCCCCTAGGCAACCTACCAACATTGCAACCTGGAACATCAGGACCATGTTCACAGCAGGGAAGACAACTGTCTTCGCAGATAGATGAGGAGCTACAGGGTTTCTATCCTCAGCCTGTGCAAAAACAGATGGCTCCAGACAGGATAAGTCAAATTGGTCAGTGGTGAGTCCATACTCTACTCTGGACATGTAGATGAAAAAGCACCGCACACAGAAGGAGTAGCATTTATGCTCTCTAAAGAAGCACAGAGGGCCCTCATGAGCTGGGAGCCCATCAATTCAAGAATCATCACTGCAAGATTCCAAACCACCCATAAAAGAATCAACCTTCAAATCACACAGTGCTATGCACCCACCAAAAGTACTCATGAGGAACTAAAGGACAACTGCTACAACCAGCTACAATATCTACTCCAGACCAGTAAAGAAAAATACCTTCTCTAACTCATGGGCGACATGACCACCAAGGTGGGAAATAACACCTATGGATACGAACTGGCTATGGGAAAGCATGGACTTGGATTCATGACCAAAAATGGGGAGAGATTTGCAGATGTATGCGCTCACAACAATCTGTTCATAGGAGGGACTGTTTTCCCCCATAAACCTATTCACAAAGCCACCTGGATATCACCTGACCACACTACCGAAAAAATCAACAACATATTTATAAATAGGAAGTTCAAGCACTCTCTCCTGGATATGTGAGGGAAGAGGGGGCCAGATGCCGGGACAGACCACCTACTGGCTGCAAAACTCCAACTTAAGCTAAAGCACTGCAACAACCCCTCTGACAGCAGAACAAAATTCAACCTACAGCTCTTCCAGGGCATTGGAAGAACTGAACTGTATCAAAA
The DNA here is from genome assembly GCA_036785325.1 of Urophycis tenuis. Classification (NCBI taxonomy): domain Eukaryota; kingdom Metazoa; phylum Chordata; class Actinopteri; order Gadiformes; family Phycidae; genus Urophycis; species Urophycis tenuis. The sequence continues at coordinate 14,426 of JAXIVH010001336.1, forward strand.
CACCCTATAGAACAGGTTTCAAGCCCTGCAAGAACCAGTGGAAGAGTATTGGAACAGCCTAGTTCCAGCCTAGTTCGAGGGCATCTTTATTGTTGTGGGGGACTTTAATCAGGCCAACAGGAAGACTGTGCTTCCCAGTTTTTATCAGCATGTGGATTTTGCTACCAGAGGGCAGAACACACTGGATTTGTTTACACAAACATCAAGAAGGCATTCAGAGCAGCCCCCCGCCCCCACCTGGGCTCCTCAGATCACCTCTCTGTTATGCTAATTCCTGCATACCAGCCCCTGTTCAACAGGAGAAAGCCTGCTGTGAAGAAGGTGAGAGTGTGGCCTGAAGGAGCTATGTCTGCACTGCAGGACTGTTTTGAGTGCACTGAATGGAGCATGTTCAGAGAGGCTGCAACAGTCAACCAACAAACCAATGTGGAGGAGTATGCTGCATCTGTGATGGACTACATTCAGTGGTGCATGGAGGGAGTTACAGTCACAAAGACAATCATCACCTGGGCAAATCAGAAACCTTGGATGACTAAGGATGTGCTTGCGAGACTGAGGGAGCGCAATGCTGCGTTCAAAATTGGTGATGAGACGACACTCAGATCAGCGAGGGCCAACCTGAACTGTGCCATCAGGGTAGCAAAGCGAGCCCGTAGTCAGAAGATCCAAGGCTTCTTTCAGGATCCCAGCAACACCAGACGACTGTGGCAGGGCATCCAGACTGGATGCCCTGCTTCCTAAACGAGCTCAAAAACTTATTCGGAAGATTTGAAGCACTGAACAACAACCCTGCAAGAAAAGCCACCCCCCATCCTGATGATCAGACATTCAGGCTCAAAACCACTATTGTGCGGAGAGCACTGAGGAAGGTCAACGCACGGAAAACTGCAGTCCCTGACAATATTCCAGGACGGCTGATCAAGGAATGTGCAGACCAGCTGGCCCACGTGCTTACAGACATCTTTAACATCTCACTGAACCAGGCCGTCGTCCCCCCATGTTTCAAGTCAGCCACAATAATTCCAGTGCCCAAGACATCTGCCATCACATGCCTTAACAAGGTGGCACGGTAACATTCTTACCAACAGAACCCAGTCTGTCTGCGTGGGGAGCAACACCTCCAGTATCATCTCCCTGAACACTGGCTCCCCCAGGGCTGCGTTCTGAGCCCCCTGCTTTTCACCCTGATGACCCACGACTCGCGTCCAAGGTACAACAGCAACCACATCCTGAAGTACGCGGACGACACAACCATTGTGGGCCTCATTCAGGAAAATAACGAACTGGCTTACAGGAAAGAGGTGCCACTCGGTGGACTGGTGCAAGGTGAACAACTTGGTCCTGAACGTTGATAAAACAAAGGAGATCATCGTGGACTTCAGGAGATCCAGACCCAGCCACATGCCCCTCCTCATCGCGGCACAGCTGTGGAAGTTGTGAGAAGCAACAAGTTCCTGGGGGTGCACATCTCTGACAACCTCAGCTGGTCACTCCACACCTCCTCCCTGGTAAAGAAGGCACAGCAGCGCCTGCACTTCCTGCGGTGACAGAGGAGAGCCTCCCTCCCCCCTCCCATCCTCACCACCTTCTACAGAGGGACCATCGAGAGCCTGCTGACCAGCTGCATCTCTGTCTGGTCTGGGAGCTGCAGAGCCTCTGACTGGAAGCCTTTGCAGAGAGTGGCGAGGACAGCGGAGAAGATCATCGGGACCCCTCTCCCCCCCATCCGAGACATAGTAGACAGCCGCTGCTTGTCCAGAGCCCACAGGATCCTCTCTGACCCCACCCACCCCCATTCCCACCCACCCACTGCATCCCAACCTCCTCATCTCTCTGTCTGCTTGGAGATACCTCTGCAATCAACCTGAACCAAGAAAACTATCCTCATGAACTGGAAATCAAAGAAAAAAATCCATATATCTATCTGGAAAAACCTATTGTTGGATCATATCTCATTAGAAATCTTAAATAACTCATCTCATTAAATAACTCATCTGATAATCTTAATAAATCTTAAATAACTCAACCTCGCCATCACTTTCCAATTTCCTGCAGTCATAGCTGCTCCACTGGCTCTCTCTGCCTGAGACCCAGCCCTCGCATCCTACAAATCCAATCCCCATGCCCCGGATAGTATCACGCTGGACATCAACCTTCTACTAACATACAACAAATCACCATGAACATGCATATGCACACACACACACTGCTTCCCCCCCTCTATCACACACACCTCCTCGACCACCTTTGTATCCTGCTCTGGGCAATTTTCCGGTTAACTGTCCCATGTTCTTGTTCACCAGTGTTGTCCATATGTATGTGTCCCTATGTCCATATGTCTCTGTTTGCTAGTATATTGTTAAATTGTAAAATGAAATAAAAAAATAAATAAAAATGAAGCGTTGTTTCTGATAAAACATGCATTCTGATCGACTGAATTGCATCCGCAATGAAAGGGAAAGAACAAAACCCTGCTCTTATTGCTTTTGGGCTGATGCTGTTTATTCTCATGAAGTTAACATCACACCAAACTGCTGCTTTGTAGGGGGGTTGAAAACATCTGGTCAGTGTGTTTCTGTGTGTCCAGCAGCCTAATCATGTCTTGTTCTCCCTCAGATGCCTGTGAGCTCACACTGGACCCAAACACAGCCCACAGACTACTCTCTCTGTCTGAGGACAACAGAACGGTGACGCAGGTTGGAGAGCAGCAGTCGTATCCTGATCACCCAGATAAATTTGACTTCTGGGACCAGGTGTTGTGTAGAGAGGGTCTGACTGGCCGTTGTTACTGGGAGGTAGAGAGGAAAGGATGTGTTCGTATAGGAGTGACATACAGAGGAATCACAAGGAGAGGACAGGGTGCTGACTGCAGGCTTGGAGGGAACAACAAGTCATGGAGTCTTGATTGTGATGATGATGGTTACTATGCCCGGTACAACAATAGTAGAACAGCCATACGTCTCCACCCCGCTGGCTCTAACAGAGTTGGAGTGTATCTGGACCGGCCTGCTGGCATTCTGTCCTTCTACAGAGTGTCCCCAGATGTAGGAGGGTCCTCAGACACACTGACACACATCCACACCTTCAGGTCCACATTCTCCCAGGAGGACCTCCACCCTGGGTTTGGGTTACGGTGGGGGGGTGTTGGTGACTCTGTGTCTCTGTGTCGGTTGTAGTCACACACACACACACTTACACACACACACATACCCCTCGTGTGATGTAATGTCGGGGCGTGCCCCCCGCCCGCCATGTGACGACAGCACATGTTGTCATAATAGAGAGAGTAAGAGTGGGAGAGAGAGAGAGAGAGAGAGAGAGAGAGAGAGAGAGAGAGAGAGAGAGAGAGAGAGAGAGAGAGAGAGAGGAATAAAGAGAGGGAGAGAGAAGGAGAGAGAGAGTAAGAGAGAGAAAGATAGAGGGAGAGAACAAGAGAGAGAGAATGCCAGAGTTGGAGAGAGTGAGCAAAAGAGTGAGGGAGGGAGCAAGTAAAAGAGAGAGTGGGAGAGTGAGAGAAAGAGAGTGAGCGAGGGAGGGAGGGTGGGAGAGAGAAAGAGAGAGAAAATGGGTGGGAGAGAGAAAGATAGTGGGAGAGAGTGAGAGAGGGAGAGAAAGAGAGAGGGAGAACAAGAGAGTAGAAGAGAGAGAAATAGTGGGGGAGAGAGAGACAAATAGAGTGGGAGAAAGAGCTAGTTAGAGGGGGAAAGAGACAGAGAGTGGGAGGGAGAAAGAGAGAGAGGAAAAGAGTGGGAGAGCAAGAACGAGTTAGAGAGAGGGATGGAGAGAGAAAGAGAAAGAGAGTGGGAGAGAGAGAGAGAGAGAGAGTGGGAGAGAGAGAGAGAAAGAGAGTAGGAGAGAGAAAGAGGCAGAGAGAGAGAAAGAGAGATAGAGAATGAGGGAGAGTGGGGGAAAGAGAGCGAAATAGAGTGAGAGAGCGAGAGAAAGAGGGAGGGAGACAGCGAGTAAAAGAGAGAGTGGGAGAGCAAAAAAAAGAGAGTGGGCGAGAGAGAGAGAGAGAGATAGAGAGAATGAGGGAGCGTGGGGGAGGGAGCGTGGGGGGAGAGAGCGAAATAGAGTGGGAGAGAGAGAGAGAGAGGGAGGGTGGGAGAGAGAAAGAAAGAGAGAGTGGGGGAGACAGAGAGAGAGAGAAATTTATTGTGGCTGTATTTGCCTTAATTTATGTTCTTTTGTAAAGATGTGTCATTGTGTATTGTTTTATTTGAAGGTATACATGGCTGTTTCATATTTTGTTAAAGTTCTATTGGACAAGCCTACACAATGTAATATTGGCTATTTTCATTCATCTTGCTCTGCTTATGAAAACAATAAATCAGTTGGTATGAAGTAACTCAGTACTTGAGTCAGTCACTTCATCACTCATCCACCAACACAACAGGAACCATTCACTCATCCACTAATACAACGGGAATCACTTACTCTAATAACTTTTAGACAGAAATAAATATACAACAAGAAAGTACTTTTGTTGGCAGTTGCAATAAATACACACGCACAGCCTCCCCTCCAGTGGGGGGATGGGTTAAAAAGAAAGAGACATTCGGATAAAAGCAATAGAAATGAGGAATAAACATTGTATTTTATTATCATAAAAAAGGTATTTTTTAATAATAAAAAAAACTGTACAAAGTAAATGACCTCAGTGAGGCTGTGTGCAGTAATGAAGTCCGGGGGTCAAAGTGGCTGGTGGGTTCAGAAGGGCTGACCCCATACGCCACAGTCTGTATTCTGTCTGAGTGTCTGTGACCCCCCAAGACAGAGGGGACTCCCCAGCAGGCCCGCTCTGTGGTCCTGGGTAGGGGGTCCAGAGTGTAGGCCTGTCCGCTGGGGTCCCGGTCCGACAGGGAGTGGTGTATCAGACACCTGGGCAGTCCACCGGGCGCATGTCCAGTTTGATAAGAGTCTCTTTATGTCTGTGGTCCGGTGGGGCGGTAAGCGGTTAGACTAACCCAACTTGTGGTTAAAAGAAACAAAAGGAATAAAAATCAAAAAGGGGGCATTTGGGGTGCCCTCAGCGTAAAACAATAGAAGTAAAAGCACATAAGATAAGTGGTGAGGAAGGCCTAACGTTTCATGCTTCTTTGGCACTTCTTCAGAGGCAAGATGGAGGCACAGGGTTTTAAGGCGCCTACACATCAAGACGACTGCCCGATTGGAGTCGGGCTATAAACTCCATTCGGTCAATAAAGTGTGAAATACACAACTAGACGACGCCGTGCATTCTGCCCTTGTGCGAGATGTAATGTCTCCAAAACAGCAGACAGCGCTAAATAGGGCATGGGGCAATCGCACCGAGCACTGTTGTTATCCTGTGGATTTTTTCTTTTTATTATTCCTCTTCCGGATGAATTTTGACTCGTAACTAGTCCTACAACTTGAAGAGTTGTAGGACAAATGATATATCAAAATGTGCGTCTTCATCGGCATCGCTGTGCTATTCGATTTCTTAAAATAATTAAAATTTTTCACGACGTTATTTGCAAAAAACTGAATATTTTCCCATAGAGAATACATGGGAGGAGGTAAAAAAATAAAGACTTTTACTGCTGCCTACTGCTGACTACACAAGTCTTGTGTGTTTGGTGTCATGGTTTTGTGTCCTCGTCATCGGACACAAATCAAATTAAATGTTGTTTCTATTTTGCGTAAATTATGTTCATTAATGCTTTTGTGTTTTCTTTTATTATCGGTTCAAGTTGTTGTACTTGCTTGAGGAAATTGTGAATATTGTAAGATGTTGGGGGAGTGTTTCCCAGAATGCATTGCGACATGATTAAAGATGGCGATTTCGAATAGGGAATGTCTTAAATTCAACTAGGTTTGTTAATGGTTAATGATTTTGTTAATGCAGTCTGGTGTGTTTGAAGACTGACTGATGGCTTTTTTTTTTTTTACCGTTTTGTCAGAATAAGCCCAAATGTGAATTCAGTGCTGAGGCAGAAAATGACGTTCTGTCGACATCGCGCATGCTTGGCTTGGAGTGTTTTCCAGAATGCATTGCGACATTCTGTTATTCTGTATCATTACATGTTATTGCTATTAGATAGGGTTTGGAGGCAAATGTTCAGGACTTGTTGGGTTCCTTGCATTTCACTGTTTCATTACGTTCACTTTGTTGACTGTTGTTTTTGGGATGAGTCAGGGAGCACCATTGCTCAACTCACTGTGGCATCTTGTCATACCCCTACCACTCCATTCGGTGATGGAAAGATTAGTCCGCTTGTGACCGTGTCACATTAAAGCAACTTGTAAAAGTAGAGTTCATCTCTCTGCGCTGAGCTTGCCGTAGCTCGCCACAATATGAATTTTACACAGATAAATCAAAGTCTATATTGACCAAGAGAATTGATTGCCGTCAGACTGCATCTAATGAGACAGTGGTGAAAGACACCGGCAGTATCATCCATGCCTTTTCAAAATTTCTAGTTTGTATCGTGGTCCAAAAAAAGAACGAAAACCGGAAACACCAGGAGCTCTCTTTAGACCAAAACACAGCACGCTGTTATCAGTCATTGTTGTCAGCATAGAGTGAGTCGTCAAGAAGTATTGGAGTTGTATACTAGTTTTATATTATATGTACTCCAGAATTCGATGTAAACTATCAAAACAATGCCAAACAATGCGTTGAGAGTGTGTCGACATCATCTGCGCTTTCACTGTTTATCTCACTTCCGGGCTTCACTGATTCGCCAGTCAAGGGCCAGCCCTCCACCAATCAGATTGGTAGAGACTCAACGACTGTAGTGGCCGATGACACATGTTGAATCGGCTGAAAACAATGCCGACAACATTAATGGCCGACCTCTCCGAACGCAGTAAAGAGACTCATGTCACCTCTCAAGACTCACCTCCTCCCCATCACTGCCAATCACGGCGAAGGAGGCGAAGGAACGCCAGCGGGGGGGGGGGGCAAGATAGGAGCCGGGACGCACACCCGACGGTGTCCACGGCGACGAGTCGGGTTTTGTTTCACGAGGCGTGACTGCTGTGATTCGGTTGTGAATCTACTCTTTTATGTGTTATAATGCAGTTTACCAGATTTAATGGGTCAATCGATAGTTGCACGGTGACGCCTATATTTTGTGTTCCCTCGCTACAAGTTCAAGATTTGTGAACCTCTGTAGGAGTATATCCATGATAGATGAAGACATAACTTTTTTAACATGTTGTTTTTCCACAGGCCTGCACAGAGAAGCGAGTGCAGTGACTAGTGCCTCATTACAACTGCATGTCAACATTACAATGATCCTTATCCTGGCCGTCAGCACTGCGTCTGACTGCTGTGTGCTCTGCAGGACATCAGCCTTGTGTATCAGATCCTCACTGACAAGATGCTGGGCTCAGGGCAGTTTGGTGTTGTGTTTGAAGGTACTGTGGGACTCTAGGGCGCTCTCCAAACCAAGCTGAAGAACGAGGCCACCATCTTACAGGTACTGCAACAGACTCTTACGCACGGCAAAGCAGCACCAGATGCATGTGGCTCTTTTGTGTAACCTTATGTGTCTGTGTGTAAACATGTGTGTGTTGTGTGAGAGAGACATGGATTATTTCTGTGTCGTTTTACTTGTTTGTCTCTGTGTGCGTGTGCCGCGCTCCGTCCCAGAATCAGTCCCGCCACCCCAGGGAGGTGTTGATGGAGGCCATGTTTGAGACGGTGGAGCACATCTTGGTGGTGATGGAGAAGCTCCATGGAGACATGCTGGAGATGATCCTCTCCAGTGAGACGGGGCGGCTCCCAGAGCGCAGCACACACTTCCTGGTCACACACGTCCGCCCCCTCAGCCCCCTCCACAGGCTAACTGTTAGAAGTTCACTTACGACCAATGTACATTTGGAACGCAGTCTTTACCCTGTGTGTCTTACCTGTGTATTGTGGTGGCTAACGCACATATGTGTCAGGTCATGGAAACTAGGGACACAAGTCGTCCCTGGGGCATTTTGAGTTATTCACAGATTCTAGTGTAGTGTAGTTTAAAGTAGTAAGCTTTCCAATGATGTCTAACACATGGAAATCTGATAATATCTGGATAAGTTGTGGCCATGGCATTGATATTCGTCACCCTCTGAGAGTGAGCTGGAGAGCTCGCAATATGCTGCCTCACCCCGGAATGAGGATAACGTCAGTGCACCCACTAGACGGCTGTTCTTAACGTCCACCAGTAAACCATGCGCACAAAGGAAGTCCCCGCTGAGGAGGGGAAAGGAGATGTCTGCCAAGACAAAATCCCAATCAAACTGCCAGCCCCCGAAGCACAGGTCCAGCACAGGTCTTTGTGCCATATGTGTGGATAGCGGTGTTGTTAGCGGACTTCAAAAGTGGACCGTGTCCACCGGCCATGGTGTCGTTTACTGTAGCCGGCAGGACGCTCCTCTGAGTGCCAGTGTCGAGGAGAAACTCATGCCCAGAGAGAGTGTCTCTGATGAACAGCAGCCGGGTTGATGTGCCTGCGCTCACGGCCACTATTGAGCACAAGCTTTAGCGTTTCCCGCCAGTTTAAAGCTGCAAGGGGATCGGCACCCCTTTGCTTTTGCACCAAAATGCACGTGAAGGTAGCACATACCTGTACCAGCACGGCCATCAGTAAATACCAGGGCTCTGCTGGTTCGTCTGTCACTGTTCAGAGGGTTGAAACTGCGCGTCGGGGCTAGCACCTCGGGGACGAAACTTTGGGCAGCCAGGAAAAAGCGGTCAGCCTCCTCGGCTAACGCGTGCAGCTCGGTAATCCTTCTATTATCGAGCGCCGTCCAGACCTGTGGCGGCAAGTGCCGGAGGAACAGTTCGATGAATAGGAAGTTTGGTTCCTAGCAGGCTGAGCATCATCTCCATGTGCTCGGAAGGCTTGCTGTCCCCGAGGCCTCTAATAGCCAACAACCGTTGGGCTCGTTCTGGTTGCGATGGTTCAAACGTCTTCAGCAGGAAAGCTTTGAGCGCTCTGTACTTGACCTGGGCTGGGGGGGCTGTGATGAAACTCACCGCCCAGGCCACAGTGGATCTCCCCAGCACCGACACAACATGGAAATAGCGTGCAGTGTCGTCGGTGGTATCACGATCAGCAAACTGGGCCTCCGTCTGCACGAACCAGGTTGTCGGTGGATCTCCCAAAACTCCAGCAACTTGATAAAAGTGGCGCACCCACACCATGGGGAAGTAGCTTTTCAGGGAACCGGATGTTCCCGTTCCCTAAACAGTCCGTGTGGAAACACGCCCCCACCCATAGTCATATAAGTGAATTATGTTGATCACCACAATATACATGTGTGTATATGTGTGTGTGTGTGCGTGTGTGTGTGTGTGCGTGTGTGGGTGTGTGTGTGTCGGAGGGTCGGCAAGCTGGTACACGCACACACACACTAATTCTGCCATTTTGTGCTAAGTTTGAGTTAAGTTGTATACATATGATATTTATATGACATAAAAATAAGTGTGTGTGTGTGTGTGTGTGTGTGTGTGTGTGTGTGTGTGTGCGTGCGTGTGTGTAAAATGATGCCGTCTGATATGAGCAGAAGAAACCCATTTCCTGACAGTGATGGTTCAGATTGACAGCTGATGTTGTTTTTTATCCAGCTGACAGAGCAGAGCTGAAGCATGAAAGCAAGTGATACAAGTTATGAAAGTTATTAAATCATGTTAATTCAAAAAATAATTGAAGAGGAGAAGGAGAGCTATATGCTGTAACTAATAGTTATACTGCTCTGTTGGTAGTGCTAACTCATACAGCTAGTAGACAAAGTAGTCAATCTCTGCTGTTGTTGTGGCCTCTCAGGTGAAGACAATAGCCTTGATTGCTGGGTGGAGCCAAGACTGCATATAAGGAAGTCATTGAAAGGTATCTAGTCATTTTTTTATATACTGTATACTATTAAATGGGAATCTCCAGGAGGAGGAATGTTCCTGCATGATAAAATGTCATTGTATATGGAATTATGTCTAAATGCTAGAGTGAGTGATTCCCATTGTATTAGTGGATGAGTGAATGAGTGACTGACTCAAGTACTGAGTTACTTCATACTAACTGATTTGTTGTTGTCATAAGCAGAGCAAGATTAATGGAAATACCAAATATTACATTGTGTAGGCTTGTGTAGCCCTGTACAAAAATCATAATAAGTTACAGAGCTTAAAAAAATAACAGTGCATGTGTCTTTTGGATTGTGACTGCCACCTGATAGTGAGGAGATTGTTGTTGATGCCGAAGAACAAGAAGTGCCAAGAACTCTATATAGTTTGAGCTGAAGTTGTTTATTGGTCTCGTACGAGGAGAAGCAGAGCATTTCATCGAGCATGAGATTTGTGCGTGAATCTTCCTCAGTTCCTTCTGCCTGCTCCCGGAAACACAGTGTATTAGATACAAGTCTCAAACCAGAACAGCATGACAGGAGTGTCCCATTCTGATTGGCTTATAATGTATAAAGATTACATGTTACTAAGCAGATTTGACATGACATAGTTGTATCCTTCAATCACTTTATGTTATGTCTCCAAGTTCCAGAGAGTCAGACTTAAAGTCGCCAAGAGGAATACAATCTTCAGTATGTCCTTCTTCAGAATGTCAGATCAACCTAACGGTACCATTGCTAGATGCTAGATCATATTTTTCCTAACACCACCGACCACCATTGCCATTACTATTACCATCGTGAGACTCTCATTCCCCCCATTTTCCTTCTACCCCTTCCAATAAAACCTGGACTCACAATCACATGCACCGTTTTTTTTTTTTTTTTTTTTTTTTTTTTTAAAGAGTGTTTTTTTTGAGAGCAGAGTGAAGCAGCCATTAGCCCCCACCGCACACAAGCTTCATTGAACAGGCTTGCAACTGTCAGGGTTAGCGGTGGAGGAGGACCCAGATGCAGAGAGGTGAGGCAGCCGAGAATAACTTTACTACTTTATTTTAAACTTACAAACACTGCAACCCAGGAACAGACGGCTGACTACTAAAGGCTGGGTTATGCTTCATTTATGCTTCCGCATTGAGGCAATGCTGTTCAATATATACATACACGACCTACCTGAAACATCATCTCGAAAGTATGGCTACGCAGACGATCTTGCCATCATGCTGAGACGACCAACATGGAAGGCGATGGAAGATGGCCTTAATAAAGATATGGGCATCCTGGTAGCATACCTTCGAAGGTGGCGCCTACAGCTCAGCGACGCGGCATACCATCTTAACAACAGAGAAGCAAGGAGGGAACTTGAGGTGCGTGTCGATGACAAACGCCGGGAGGTCCAGCAAGCCCCGAAGTACCTCGGTGTGCATCTGGATCGGACACTGTCCTTCAGACAACACCTTGAGGAAGTCAAGGCCAAGGTGACATCCAGGGTCGCGCTGATCCGCCGCCTAGCTGGAACAACCTGGGGAGCCTCCGCCAAGACGCTTCGAATATCTACCCAAGCTCTGGTCTACTCTGCAGCGGAATACTGTCTGAACCTAGTCTGGAGCAGAAGCCCTCACGCAAGTAAAGTCAACGTGGCCATCAACAACGCCCTTCGAATTGTAACTGGATGCCTGAAGCCTACCCCTGTGTCCCACTTGCCAGTCCTCGCGGGAATAGCCCCGTCCGGCCTCCGACGGGAGGCTGCCACCCTCGCCCTGGCCAGGAAAGCAAAAAGATTTGATTGGCACATCCTGCACAACATCAAAGCAAGAGCAGCGCCCCCAAGCAGACTCATGTCCCGCCACCCCTACAACAAGGCAGTACAAGAGATGCTCAATTCCACCTCTGAAGACATCTCCAGAGATGCATGGTTGGCAGCAGCTTGGAAGCAGGAGTGGGACTC
>JAXIVH010001337.1:0-10000 GCA_036785325.1 Urophycis tenuis
GGCCCTAGCCCCTAGCCCCCCTAGTAATTATTGACATGGAAAGCTCTGGTCTGATGTTGTTGTGGTTCTCCTGTGTCTGTCTACAAGACCAGACGGGGAGTCACAGCTTTATAGTTAGTAGTTCGTTCTCTCTCTCTCTCTCTCTCTCTCTCTCTTTCTTGGGTCTCTCTCTCTCTCTCTCTTTCCTTGGTCCTCTCTCGTTGCTCCTCTCTCTCTCTCTCTCTCTCTCTTGGTCTTCTCTCTGTCGCTCTCACTCTCTCTCTCTCTCTCCTTCTGTCTGCTGGTCCTAGTCCTCTGGAGATGGCCAACCAAGATGGCTGACTTCGGATGGAAAGTACCCATCCCTTGACAAACACACACACACACACACACACACACACACACACACACCCACTCGCCACATTCCTGCCGCTGCGGAATGTTCCGTCTCCAATCTCGGTTCATCATGCGTTGACAGGGGGCTAGCCGGTCACCACCGCCCCCCCCCCCCTCCCTGCGCGACCCTTGACCTTCAGTGTCCCTGTGGTATTCAGCTCTGACAGGGGCTCTCTGGTTCAGGGGGGGGGGGGGGGGGGGCAGCTCTAGTGGTTTTTTCAGGTTGTTTGTTTTGGTGTGCAGGTTTCTCTCTCTCAGCGCTGCTTGTTTGGTTATTGATTGTTCGTGAGCTGCCACTTGTTGTTTCGTCGTGGAAAACGGACAGTTTTTTTTTTTTGTTTTTTTTTTATTGTGGCCCACATAATCCATGATGATGTTTACCTCGCACCCTTGGCCTGAAGCAAGCTGGCTTGTAGTGGACAGACAGACAGACAGACAGACAAGACAGACAGACAGACAGACAGACAGATATAATTTAATCATCCCTGAGGGAAATTGCATTTGTTACAAATACTCCAGTTGAATGTTTAAGGGAAAAGAAAAAGAGTATAGAAGTTAAAAAAAAAAAACAGTATAGGAGTGTGTCACAGTAAAATAAAATATCAAGTCAAGTCAAGATCAAGTCAACTTTATTGTCAGTTTTCATGAATGTACAGGACATACACAAAAACCAAAATGCCGTTTCCCTCGATCGCTGGTGCGAGACACGCATGCAAAATATAAATATAAATATATAAAAATGAGAATACAAACAATCTAAATAAAAAAGGGGTCGCGAATATATACAAATGGTATAAACAAAAAGATATAAAAAATATACATAAATATACAGAATATACCTAAATCTGGGCATACACTCTGAAAAAAAATAGCATACACAATGTGCATACATACAATAAATAGAAATTACATATGTAGAGTGAGTCTCCTCTTTTTTTCCCCTGGAGTATTGTAACTGAATGCAATTTCCCTCAGGGATCATTAAAGTATGTCTGTCTGTCTGTCTGTCTGCCTGTCTCTCTGTCAGTGAATGTCCCAAGTTCTAGAATGTTTAAGTGACCACTCAAAAAAAGGGGGGGGGGGGGGTGGTGACGTCAAATATCAAGCAGCGCGAGAACCTCATATTCATATTTTTTGGGGGACAAATGTTTCGATGGCGCAAACACAGACAAGCCCTTCCTGTGGGCTGTGACAGCACAGTAGTGAGTAGTGATGCTAATCCTGAGGAGCTCAGGATTAGCATCGCGGTCTCTCTCTTGACTTGACACACCCCTTCACCTCATCCTTGGGATTTCTTAAACAGCCTCATCTCCAAAGAACCATGCAGACGTCCCCCTGCAACGACACAGTGTTACCTCTATAGTGTACGATGTATGTACATTTATGTATGTTTTTATATTTCTTTATGTATATTTTTTGTATATTGTATTACATAGGTTTATATTGTTACATAGGTTGATATTATTACATCGGTTTCTATTTTACAAAGGTTTATATTGTTACATAGGTTTATATTTTACATAGGTTTATATTTTACATAGGTTTATATTTTACAAACGTTTATATTTTACAAAGGTTTATATTGTTACATAGGTTTATATTTTACATAGGTTTATATTTTACAAAGGTTTATATTTTACAAAGGTTTATATTTGACATAGGTTTAGATTGTTACAAAGGTTTATATTTTACAAAGGTTTATATTTTACATAGGTTTATATTTTACATAGGTTTATATTTTACAAAGGTTTATATTTTACATAGGTTTATATTTTACATAGGTTTATATTTTACATAGGTTTATATTTTACAAAGGTTTCTATTTTACAAAGGTTTATATTTTACAAAGGTTTATATTTTACATAGGTTTATATTGTTACATAGGTTTATATTTTACATAGGTTTATATTTTACATAGGTTTATATTGTTACATAGGTTTATATTTTACATAGGTTTATATTATATATTTATATATTCTAACACTTTACTATACGTAGAGTGTCTAGCTCTTCTTTCTTTTTTTCCCTGGCGTATTGTAACGAATGCAATTTCCCTCAGGGATCATTAAAGTCTGTCTGCCTGCCTGTCTGTCTGTCTGTCTGTCTGTCTGTCTGTCTGTCTGTCTGTCTGTCCGTCCACCTCGGAGCGCAGCGCGGTCACGCTGACAAACAAAAAGGCTGTTGTTGTTGTTGTTGTTGTTTTTTTTTTTTGTTGGTTTTGTCGTGTCAACCCTCTGCGCCGCCATAACAAAACGCCCTCCTCTGTTCTGATGTCTTATCGCGTTCGCCGCGTTTCGCGCCGCTCGCGCTAACGAGCGGCGCTCTGGCTCGAGAGAGAAACCAACACTCTGTTTGACACACAGCTTGTGTCTCCTTGTTCTTCTTCCTCCCTCCTCCCTCCTCCCGGCGTCCTCTCCCCCCCCCCCCCCCCCCCCCCCCCCTCCTGGAAGGTGGGAGGCAGGTTGGGGGGAGGGGGGGGAGGGGGGGAGGGGTCAAAATGGTGGACGTGGCGTCCGCGACGCCGACGCCGCCACGCGCCGCGCCTTCCGAGAGCGAGGTGCGCGTGGCCCGGAGTTTCCTCACCAAGATACTGAGGAGCTCCATGAGGTATTATAGAGGTCACACTGTTAGCCTCCCCCACCCCCCCCCCCCCACCCCCCCGCTAAACCTGCCCATAGGCCTCCTCTTCCTCTTGTGGTGTTTTTTGGCGTCTTGTCCCTCCCCCACCACCCCCCTGCCAAAATCCCAACTTTAGCACCCAGGTGGTCATGCTTGACAACGTTGTTAGATTTAGATTCACGTTTGGTCCTTCTCAGTATTTTTTTTAAGATATGGGAACGAAATTGTGTTCTCTGCGTTTGACCCCATCCTATGGTACATAGGGGCAGTGGGGGCTGCTGTGTTCATTTGACCCCATCCTATGGTACATAGGAGCAGTGTGGCTGCTGTGTTCATTTGACCCATCCTATGGTACATAGGAGCAGTGGGGGCTGCTGTGTTCATTTGACCCATCCTATGGTACATAGGAGCAGTGGGGCTGCTGTGTTCATTTGACCCATCCTATGGTACATAGGAGCAGTGGGGCTGCTGTGTTCATTTGACCCATCCTATGGTACATAGGAGCAGTGGGGGCTGCTGTGTTCATTTGACCCCATCCTATGGTACATAGGAGCAGTGGGGGCTGCTGTGTTCATTTGACCCCATCCTATGGTACATAGGAGCAGTGGGGCTGCTATCTTCAGCAGCCCCGGGGGAGCAAGTTGGGGGTTCAGTGTCTTGCTCAAGGACACTTCGGACATGCGGACAGTTGGAGGAGGGGAATCGAGGCGATCGAACCGCCGACCCTACGGTTGGTGGACGACCCGCTCTGTCCACCCTGCTCTACCCCACTGAGCTACTGCCGCCCCATTGTGGAGATTCTGTCGCAACGTCCGTGTCTCAATTGTGAAAGCACTTGAAGGGTTGACCTCTATGCTTGGGAACCTATGTGACCCATGAAAGCCGAAGGGTCGACCTCTATGCTTTGGAACCCATGAAAGCCGAAGGGTTTTACCTCTGTGCTTGGGAACCTATGTGACCTATGAAAGCCAAAGGGTCGACCTCTGTGCTTGAGAACCTAGGGGCCATATGAAAGCTAAAGGGTCGAAATTTGTGACCTATGAAAGCCAAAGGGTCGACCTCTGTACTTGGGAACCTATGAAAGCCTAAGGGTCCACCTCTGTGCTTGGGAACCTATTTGACCTATGAAAGCCAAAGGGTTGACCGCTGTGCTTGGGAACCTATGTGACCCATGAAAGCCAAAGGGTCAACCTCTGTGCTTGGGTTGGGAACCTATGTGACCTATGAAAGCCAAAGGGTCAACCTCTGTGACCTATGAAAGCCAAAGGGTTGACCGCTGTGTTTGGGAACTTATATGACCTATGAAAGCGAAAGGGTCAAACTCTGTACTGGGGAACCTATGTGACCTATGAAAGCCAAAGGGTCAACCTCTGTGCTTGGGTTGGGAACCTATGTGACCTATGAAAGCCAAAGGGTCGATCTCTGTGCTTGGGAACCTATGTGACCTATGAAAGCCAAAGGGTCAAACTCTGTACTGGGGAACCTATGTGACCTATGAAAGCCAAAGGGTCAACCTCTGTACTTGGGAACCTATTTGACCTATGAAAGCCAAAGGGTCAAACTCTGTACTGGGGAACCTATGTGACCTATGAAAGCCAAAGGGTCGACCTCTGTGACATATGAAAGCCAAAGGGTCGACCTCTGTGCTTGGGAACCTATGTGACCTATGAAAGACTACCTGTTAAATACAGTACAAACTCCCCACTGTCCGGTCAAGCATGTTCCAGGTGAAGGGTCTATGAACGAGGCAGCCTTGTCTGTGAATTAGTGTTGACCGCTGCTTGTGTCTCGTGAGTCGCATTAGTCCACTGTATCCCCGCTGTTCTCTGTAAAATTAGGTCCTTCGGTCTCTTAGTTCATGTCAATGTGTTACCTCTTCTCTTAGAAAATGTTAGAGAGTTGGTAGTAATCTTGGTTAATGTTGTTGACTAAGATTACTTCTCAGTTTTAGTGAATGTGAATGGTGGTATTTTTAAGGTAATGTCTCTGTGTTCCTAGTTAATGTCAGTCATTTGGTGTTTATTTTAGTTTAGTTTAGTTAAGTTATTTGTTTGGTAATTGTGGCTTGACCCCTTCATGACACTTGGCTTTTAATTTAGATATATGTGTGTGTGTGTGTGTGTGTGTGTGTGTGTGTGTGTGTGTGTGTGTGTGTGTGTGTATATATATATATATAATTGTGAATCTTTTTAAATGTTTATTCTTCCTTCCATGCATCTCAGGAGAAATCGCTTCAAGGGGTAGGTATACGTTTTGATTTGCCTCGGTACAGTCTGCCAGTTTTACTACTGCCAGGAAAACTTTGTTCGCTGACATCTAGAGCACAAACAGAGCGACAATAAATCCCATGCAACACATTATCCATCCCATCCAGAAAGATATAAGATACACTTTGCCACAAACTTGTACATGTAGTGAAAGCAGTGGGTTTGTCCCTTATTCTGCTATCGATACATTTGCCTCATTGTGTGCTCAATGTGTGGTGCTTGGTGCTTTAAAGGCACTGCTGCACTGGCCTGGTGCTTTAAAGGTACTGCTGCACTGGTGCACTGGCCTGGTGCTTTAAAGGTACTGCTGCACTGGTGCACTGGCCTGGTGCTTTAAAGGCACTGGTGCACTGGCCCGGTTCTTTAAAGGCACTGGTGCACTGGCCTGGTGCTTTAAAAGCACTGGTGCACTGGCCTGGTGCTTTAAAGGTACTGCTGCACTGGTGCACTGGCCTGGTGCTTTAAAGGTACTGCTGCACTGGTGCACTGGCCTGGTGCTTTAAAGGTACTGCTGCACTGGTGCACTGGCCTGGTGCTTTAAAGGCACTGGTGCACTGGCCTGGTGCTTTAAAGGTACTGCTGCACTGGTGCACTGGCCTGGTGCTTTAAAGGTACTGCTGCACTGGTGCACTGGCCTGGTGCTTTAAAGGTACTGCTGCACTGGTGCACTGGCCTGGTGCTTTAAAGGTACTGCTGCACTGGTGCACTGGCCTGGTGCTTTAAAGGTACTGGTGCACTGGCCTGGTGCTTTAAAGGCACTGGTGCACTGGCCTGGTGCTTTAAAGGTACTGCTGCACTGGTGCACTGGCCTGGTGCTTTAAAGGTACTGGTACACTGGCCTGGTGCTTTAAAGGTACTGCTGCCCTGTGCACTGGCCTGGTGCTTTAAAGGTACTGCTGCACTGGTGCACTGGCCTGGTGCTTTAAAGGCTCTGGTGCACTGGCCTGGTGCTTTAAAGGTACTGCTGCACTGGTGCACTGGCCTGGTGCTTTAAAGGTACTGCTGCACTGGTGCACTGGCCTGGTGCTTTAAAGGTACTGCTGCACTGGTGCACTGGCCTGGTGCTTTAAAGGTACTGCTGCACTGGTGCACTGGCCTGGTGCTTTAAAGGTACTGCTGCACTGGTGCACTGGCCTGGTGCTTTAAAGGCACCTCTGGCCCTGACTGTGCCCCCCCTCTGGCTCTACTCCACAGGAAGAATGAGGCCGCGTCGCGCCCCCACTCCTGGCACTCCTCCAAGCTGACTGAGGGGGACCCAGAGCCCCCGGACGCCGGCGGCGGCGGGGCCGCCCCTGCACCCGTGTGGCAGCCCATGCACGAGGCCAGGTGAGTGGAGAGTCGGCCCTGGTTCTCTACTCCGACACGCCTGACTCTGATGGTCAGCGGATCATCAAGCTCTTTAGAAGCCTGATCACCATCCATTCATCAGAATCAGATGTGTTGGGAGTGGAGAACCATCTAAAACACGCAGGGTGACATCGCTCCTCCATGGACTGAGGGCCTCATTTACTAACATTTGCGACCGCAGCGTAATCTGCGCCAGCGCCGAGCCGTTATTTGCGCAGCATTCGTCACCGCACTTTACGTTGTATTTATCAAACCCATACTTCATCAGGCAATCAGCGCCATACTCCGCCCTAGTGTAATTAGCGCACCGTTAAAAGAAGGAAGAATGGGTCTGCGTGTTTGCGTAACCATGGACG
Organism: Urophycis tenuis; assembly: GCA_036785325.1. Lineage (NCBI taxonomy): Eukaryota > Metazoa > Chordata > Actinopteri > Gadiformes > Phycidae > Urophycis > Urophycis tenuis. Next base: position 6,965 of record JAXIVH010001337.1, read on the forward strand.
ATCCAAGAAAAAGAAAACAAAAGTTCCGCGCCGATCAGCGACCACTTCCTGGTCGCTGATCGGCGCGGTGCCTTTGTCGGTGTCTTCTTCTTGCTCTTACAACAGCTGCCATGTCCTTGTTTACAGGCTCAAGCAAAACCCGCTTCCTGGTTTACACCTGCTTTTATGAGGCGGAGATTTGCGCTCCAATTCGAGTCGCGCACTTCTCAGGCAATCTTAGTAAATACCACGCAATACATAATAAGGCGCACTTAACGTGTTACCTCCCAGCTCTTTGCGATTCACTCCCACTTTCCCTGATACACTCCCATTTATGCATATATATGAGGCGGGATGCGCAACTTGCCTATCGCCTCTTCAGAGGCAGGCTATTTGCGCATTTACCCCGTTGCGCCACGTTAGTAAATATGGTTACATGTTTTTGCGCCTATTTTACCCGCAAATTACGCTAGAAATGGACGCAATTCTGTTAGTAAATGAGGCCCTGAGTTTGACACCACTGCCGCCTCACCCTTACTGTGAATCCACTCTACAGATGTGGGGCTCCATGAGTTGAGCGCCACGTTTTTTTTTTCTTCCCCCCCTTCTGATTCCACCTCTCTCTCAAAAGACCCAGAGAGCCGCAAGTCCCCGGGGACCCCGGCCGCCTCCGCCCTCTCGCCACGGAGAGGCCGGACCGCCCCGAGCCCCCTCCCCCGTCCGGCAGCGGGGGCGGGGGTCCGGCCTGCCGCGACGCCGGCTTCAGCTGCTTCTCCGGCAGCTGTAGCCCGCCGGACCCCCGCGCCTTCCCCCCCCCGCCGCCGCCGACCAGGAAGAGCGCGAGCAGCACGGAGAACATGTTCTTCTTCAAGGGGCTTCTGAGCGAGGGGGGGCCCGGGCACGTTGAGCCGCCGCCCAGGTACCTGCAGCCGCCCCTGGGCGGCAGAGGCTGGGAGAAGCCCCCGGCGGAGGACCCGCCGGCCCCCCGGGGGTCTTCGGCGGCGAGGCCCGGCGTGGGCCCGGTGTGGCAGGTCCCGGAGAGGAGGAAGACCCCGGGTTCCCCGCCGCCAACGCCGGCGGCCCACCCTCCACTGCGCGGCGACGGCGGTGGCTTCGCGGCGGCCACCAAGGTGTTCCCGTACTCCGAGGGGCTCGCCGGCCACCGCGGGACCCCGGGAGCGCGGCGCGCCGAGAGACCCCCGGAGGCGGCACGGCCGGAGACCGCCAAAGGCTCCCTCCTCCACCCCGACGCGGCGGCGGGGGTCCGCGGTCACGGTCAGCTCCGGCCGGGCAAGCTCTTCTCTCTGTCCAGCAACGACGTGCGGCAGGGCCAGTCCGCCGCGGACCCCCCGGACGGCCACCAGAGGCAGCACAGCGCCGAGAGCCCCTTCTACCCGCGGGGCCGGGCTGCGCCCGAGATCAGGAGGCGGCAGCCGCAGCAGCAGCAGCAGCAGCAGAGCGTGGGGAGCTACTACCGCAGCCTGCAGGACATCGCCCCCCCCGGGCTCTCCGCGGGGGCTTCGGGGGGGACCCCCGGCCGCTGCGGAGGCACGGTGGCGGCGGCGAGGCAGGGCGCCGCGGAAGCCGCCGCCGCCGCATCCGCGTCCGCCCCGAAGAGCCTCGGCGTCAAGGCCACGCCGGCTCCGCCTCCGTCCTCCCAGACGCCTCGCGTGGACGCCGCGGAGCCGCCCCACCCGTACCTCGCTCAGTCGGGCAAAGCTTTCCCGCACCTGCACCCCTTCGCCGAGCCTCCCTGCTCCCTCAAAAGCAGCAGCGGCAGCAGCCGAGCGGCCGAACGGCCGAGCGGCGACGCGACACCGCGGACCTCGTCTCCGCGGGGCGGCGCTCCGAAGACCGGCGCCCCACGGCCTCAGGACCCCTGGGTGCCGCAGGATGACCACAGGATCTCTCCGTCCAAAACGCCCTTCCTCCACTCCCTGGCGCTGGAGAGCCGAAGCCTGGCGCCCCGGCAGCCGGTGGGCGTCGCCGGGGGCAACGCCCCTCCCGCCAAGGAGACGGGAGACGGCGGCAGGAGCCCCGTCGCCCGGCAACCGCCTCCGGCGGCTCTGTCGGCCCCCCGGGACCCCGGCGACGGCCCCGGGAAGCCGTGTCGCCGGGGGGATCGCTACGCCACCACGCTGCGGCACCAGATCCTGCAGAAGCGCGCCCAGCTGCAGAAGAGCCGCAGCGCCGTCACCCTGACCTGCGGCAGCGAGGAGGACGAGGACGAGGACAAGGAAGAGGAGACGGAGACTTCCACCTCCTCCACCTCCTCCAACACCTACAAGGACCACCTGAAGGAGGCGCAGGCCCGGGTGCTGCAGGCCACCTCCTTCCAGAGGCGAGACCTGGAGCCGGTGGGACCCGAGGGCAAAGCGGGTCGGGTGTCCCGCGTGGCCGGCCGCAAGCGCTTCCCGCCGGCCAAGCGGATGCACTCCTTCTCGGAGCCCGACAAGTTGGACCGGGTGGGCACCGGCGAGGAGGGAACCCGCGCCGAGGCTTTCGCCCGGCCAAAGGTGCGCCTGGAGTCCGCGCAGGCATTCCCCAAGCCGGCGCTCCTCAAGTCCGCACCGCCGAGCTGCGCGGAAGCCCGGGGTCCCTTCCGAGGCGCGGAAGACCCAGGTGCGGGCGCGGAGCTGGGGCCGGACCAGCGGAGGCTCGGCACCTTCGCGGAGTACCAGGCCACGTGGGGCTGGAGGAGGAGGAGGTCGGGCCAGGAGGCGGCGGTGGCGGCGGTGGCGGTGGCGAAGGGTCGGTACCGCTCGGCGGAGAACATCCTGGACCCCGACGCGGAGAAGGCTGTGGCCTGCGTGCACGAGAGGTCACGGTCGTCACCCTCGGCTGACTTCTACGTACCGGTGAGTCCCCGGGATGAGGTGTCTGCAGAGAGAGAGTACGTTTACATGCAGCAAGAAATTCGAATTTCTAATCGTATAAGACATCGTTCGAACTTTTTAAGTGCATGTAAACACGTTAATCCGACCTACTTCGGACATCTCAAAATCGGATAACAACACCTGGATAATTAGTTCATAGTCGGACTTTTAACGGCATGTA